>JANHGO010002814.1:0-28813 GCA_024606505.1 Aquila spilogaster
GAGGGTGACGCGTCTTTGTGTGGCATTTCAAGCTGGAAGGCTTGCAAGCACATAGTGAAGGAATGGGATTTGAAATGGGAGGTTCAGCACTGACTGGAGCCCCAACCCCCCCTTTTTTTTATAGCATTTAGGGCAAGATGCAAGGTTTAATCTTTCAGTTCTGAGCATTGCAGGCATCGCTGCTGGAAGGGATGCTGGGCACTGAAGCTACCGCCCACCAGTGTAGCTAGGGGATGACGCAGATCCCATGTGTAGCAGTCAAAAATAAAATTGTTTCATGGGACTGGGGGTTTTGCTTTATCCGTGGAACTGTTTTCATCCACTGATTCCTTATTGACGACCACCAGCAATTAGCTGTGCCATCGCTAACTGCGTACTGCCTGCAGGAAAAAACAAACAGTGCTCTGTTTTTTTCCCAGCACGCAGCAGCAGTCTGTGATCCGGGTGGGAGCTAGGGAGCTGAAACTGGGAAGGGGGGATCAATAGGGCGAAAGCAGAATGGGAGAACGGGGCAGGCTGGGGGGCTGGCCAGGAGCACCTCTCTCTGGGTGATGCCTCAGCCCATCCCAGCCTCTGAGGTGATTCTGTGTCTGTTTTTAATACTGTTCTGAAATGCAGAGCATCAAATCACCTGCATTTCTTCACCCATCTCCCCCTTTCCTTTGGGGAAAGCGTTTGACTCTCTTGCCCCTCGTGATGGCCACTGCCAGCACTCAAACCTGCATTGGAGCAAAGTGCTGCGAGAGCCAGTGCAGCCGGACGCGTGCTACCTCCAGCTCTTGCAGACCAGCTCAGCCCTGGTACGGCTCTTATATCTCAGCAGGCAGGGTTCCCACTCCTCTGTGGATTTTCTTTCCAAGTCTGAGCCCCGTTGCCAGGCAGCCCTGGGGTTTAGAACCTATAATTATGGATGCCAGACAAGTATATTGCCATGAAGCTTTGCAAGGCTGTTGGACTGTCCTAAACACTCTGTGCGAGAGGTTTTTTTTCCCCTGCTTCGACTGTTATCGATACTTTGTGCCCGGCTCCAAAGCACGCTCCCATATGTGCAGCTGGTCAGCTGCTGTGATGAAAAGCTCTTGCTGCCAAGGTTTCCATGTTTGAGGAGCTCTGCCATCACGTTTTCTTGCTTCAGATGGTGGTGGTGTGGAACACTGCTCAGGTGACCCGTGGCAGAGAGGTGGCTGTGCTGGCCAAAGCGCACACTGATGTGGACATCCAGGCCTTGAAGATTGCTTTTTTTGATGATACCAGGTAGCATGCAAAGAAAATAAATCAAAAGCATTGGTTCTGGCATGGCTGCGGGGGGAATTGTGCTGCTGCAGCCGTCCAGGCTTGCAGGAGTAGGGTGCTGTGGTTACCATTCCTGTTCTCAGTCCTTGCTGTCAGGTGGTGGACCTTGGGGCACTGACCTTTCACCAGGGGCTTGGAGAGTAGAGTCCTGCCCTGGTCCTCACACAGTCTCTCCCGGGACAGGATGGTATCGTGTGGCCGGGACAACGTCAGGCTGTGGCGAGTGCGGAGCGGAGCGTTGCGCTCGTGTCCCATCAATCTGGGCGAGTACCATTCCCTGGAGTTCACAGACCTGGCCTTCGAGGAGGGGCACACGGCGGAGCGGGAGCCGGAGGACCGCACACTGTAAGGGGCTGCTGGGCTCCACTGTCATCCATCCGCAGGGCAGCCTGCCAGGAGGGAGCTCTACGGCTCTCGGTTGCCTTTAGCACCCTCCTTCCCCCTCCTCTGCAGGAGCATGGCATTTTGTTTGGGTTTTCCCTGCAAAATACAGGTGCTTCCTGGAGCTGGGAGAGCCTCTCCCATCCTCAGCATGCTTCACTTCCCAAAAAGAGGTTCAGCTGCTTGCAGAACAGCCCAAGAAATGGGTCTTTCCTCTTACTGTACTGGTGTTTTGCTGTATTTAGTGAATCTCTCCCCAACCTGAGCCTTGTGGTTAGCTTGCTTTTGGCAGCGGGAGGAGTGTGGTGCATATCCTCTCACATATAGATAGATACACACTTTTATTTGTTGTTTTATTTTAATTGTCAAAGCCAGACCTTTGTTGCTACCGCATACTGTTCCATAAAGGCAGAGCTGTCGGCTCAGCTGGCCCTGCATTCCCCCGGGCTGTGTCCTGTGGCAGAGAGGTTCCTTTCTGAAGTCTATGCCAAGCTTTTAGCTCTTTTGCTAATTAATGTTTCAAAGGGACAAGACATAAAATAAGAAGCTCTGACTTGGTTGTAGATTTGTAGGGTAGTGCATGGAAAGGTGCTTTTGGACACCTTGTTGACCTGTTAGGTTACTGTGAACCAGAATTGCTTTCCATCAGGCAAACAGTTTAATGTGTAAACCAAGGGTTTTTACTAAATCACACCAGCACAGCCCCTCTTAACCCTGGCGTGTCAGAGCAAGGCTCTCTTTCCTTTACAGCTTTGTCTGCAGCAAGAGCGGCCACGTCCTGGAGGTGGACTACAAGAATGTCTGCATGAAGAGCGTACGGCGGCTCCTGCCCGCACAGTCCCAGGGCTGCCAGTGGCAGGACAAGGCAAGCAGCGGCACAGGTAGGAGTATCTGCAGGCAGGGAGGAGGGGGCTGGCAGGGGAGTACCTCAACCTTTGTCAGGGGCAGAAATGAACTCAAACAAATCTCTGGTAAAATAAACCAGCTATTTACCTACTGCTAAGGATTATTTTGGGTTGATTAGATCATTGCTAGCTATTTGCCTCAAGTACTGCAAATAATCTTAGTACAGCAAAGTATCATTTTAAGAAAGAATTTTAGCATTTTAAATGCTGATTGCACTTTCAGAGAAACACTACTTTTAGAAACATGAAACAAGGTCTTAATTTGCTGATGGGAGTCTTAATGTAGAGATGGAAAGAGAGCTAAGCAGACCAACAAAAAAGATGAATTCGGGGCTTTTGTCATTATTCAGCCTGTGCAGAGTGTTTGGGAAATCTTTGTTGCTGTATACTAAGTAGTACAGCTTTCAGGTCTTCCATTAATTTTAACAGCGGGAAGAATTCACTTTCAAGTGTGATTGCTCTGATATCTTAAAACTTAGTGCATAGTTTACTTTGGCAAATTGAGCTAATTAATCTAGAGCATGCCCCTTTGAGAGGTATGTAACTCTGGTTCTCGCTTCATGGGCGAGAAAATACCCAAGAGGAGATGAAACGATGTCCTTGGGTGTCCTCCTGGTAGCAGTGCTGGCTCTCAGGATGGACTTTATATCTGAATCAAAATGGACTTTACACCTGAATCAAAAAATCCCAGTTTCCGTAGATCTGTATGCTCTCTCCCTTCTCACTACACTGCAGAGAGGATGTGAGACATGGAAATGAAAGGGGTTTGTATCTCAGGCAGTTATCTAGGACATCCCTTGCTACAAGATCCTGTTCAAGGCAAAAATATGGCAGGGTTTAATGAGTGATAAGAATTTTCTGTGCCTGGCGAGAGTTGCACAGTGGTAAAGAGGAGTGCTGGAAAGGGACAGGGACTGAACATGTTTTGAGTCCTGAGAAGGGCTAGCTGAGACTCTTCAGCCTATACTGTCAGTCACCGTGGGATTCCTGGCTGCTGCTTCTGAGACTTCAGCCACTGGTGTGGGTGGACCACTGGACTCGGCTCTTGGATGAGGGAACCCTCAGTTTGAGTTTTCTTGTTTCAACTGTACAAGGTAGTGTCATTTTTTGGTTTTTCAGGCCCTGGGATCGCTATAAACAGTATTAGCATCTCCTCAACCTTCTGTGCCACGGGTTCAGAAGATGGCTACCTGCGGCTGTGGCCACTGGACTTCTCAGCTGTTGTCTTAGAGGCAGGTGAGTAGAGCTGGGAGCGGCCCTTCTGAGCGCCACATCTCCATCAGCCTCTTGCTGTGAAGCCAGAGCTCCACTGCCACGTCTCCTAAAGCAGTTCTCATGAACAAGGGCATCTTTTATGCTTGCTGTCTCTAGGGATGACTGACTTGGAAGTCTTCTACTTCAACGACAATTATTCATGTTCATTCTTGTAGGAGAAAAGCAGGATCTCCTGGGTGAGAGCAGGCACTCCATCTTGATTTCTGTGCCCTTGTATCCATGGCTGATCTGTCCATGAAAAATTAGGGGAGAAGCTGAGCAGTTTTTCACTCTTTTTGAAACAATCACCATAACAGCAGAGCCTGGGGACTTCTAGAAAGGGCAGAGACTAATTTGTCACTAAACTCAAACCTGCAAGCGTTCAATCTTCAGGTCGTGGGATGCTCTTTCCTTATGTGCATTACTTTCCTAAATCTGAATCTGGTTCGGTAGCTGTGTTCCAGCTGCTGCTGCTCCTTTTCCGGGGGAGTTTGCTGATTCCTGTGTCTTCCCCCAGAGCACGAGGCTCCAGTGAGTTCTGTCTGCATCAGCCCGGACAGCCACAAAGTCCTGTGCACAACCGCTGCTGGGAATCTGGGCTACCTGGATATCCAGTCCCGGGACTATAACACCCTCATGCGCTCTCACGAGGACTCTGTTTTGGCATTCTCAGTGGAGGGCATTTGGAAGCAGATGGCAACGGTGTCTCAGGACAATACCATCCGAGTCTGGGACCTTGTCTCCATGCAGCAGGTAGGCGAGACGAGAGTCAGTAGGTGTCTCGCATTTATTAATAGTCTGCCTAGTCTCTGTTCGGACTGGTTATCAAAGCTCCACAGTTCAAGGGCCATTAAATATCCTCCCTGAAGCATAGGGGGGTACCATGGGCAAGAAATTCTTTGGAAGTATGGAGGTCTGAGCATTTTAGCCTAATGCATAATTTGGCCTTAGCTTCTAAAGGTATTGTTAAACAGAAATATTTTCTTTTCCTCCATCTTTTGAATATTGCTTTTTAACACAAAACATAATATCCAAGGGCTTTATCTAAACGCCCAAAGACCCAGGATTTCACTGGGCTTTAGATCCATTGAGGCAAGATCAGATTTCTGTTGGGGGCCACGCTCGCGGTGGAGGTCTGAGGCTGTTTTGTTGTTAGGTATGGCTGCCAGGTAGAGCTTTATCCAGCTTTGTGCCTGAAGTGTGTCTCTTCCCCGCAGCTGTATGACTTCACAGCTGCAGACGAAATGCCGTGTGCTGTGGCCTTTCACCCTACCCAGCAGATCCTGGCCTGTGGCTTTGACAGCGGGATGGTGCGGACCTTCAGCCTGGCCGCCTCCGATCTCCTGGTAGAGCACAAGTAAGCGCTTGGACCAGGGCAGGTATGGGTCTAACTGGGTGTTCTGGCAAGTGCCACAGTGATAAACATGGAGGTGAGAAAAGTGCTTTTCTTGAGCTCAACAATCCTCATGTCCCAGCTGAGTGGTTTGCAGGCAGAGAAAGCCTGCTGTGCCAAGGCTCTGGGTAGGAAAAGTCCAAAGTGCGAAGGCTGTGAGGGCTTTCTGTATGACTTCCCGGTGCACAGTTGACCAACAGTAGGAAAGAGCTTGTCCTAGAGAGCAGCTGAACAGGGAGCCCTTGTGAGCCTCGGCATGGGAAGCAGAAGATGCTCCAAAAGGAGAGGGAGCATGTCCCATCCAGGGACAGCTGGAGTGCTGCGCTTGCTGCTCAGTTTTCCAAAAAGTTGGAGTGTCGATTGTCCTGGGCTGCTGCAGGTGTGAGCATGGTGGGGTCCTCCGCCTGTCCCTGATTATTTTGTTTTCCTGGGTTCTTCACTGTGTTGCACTCAATGTTGCTACTGCTTTCTGGAGGTTTGTTTGTTTGGGTTTTTTTTCTCCTCTTTTTCATGTCTTCTGCGTTCTTTCAGGCAGCACCGCACTGCGATCACTGGACTGACCTTCTCACCAGATGGCAATTTCATGTTCAGCTCCTGTTTGCAGGGAACTCTGGCTCTTTACAGCTGTATGGTGCAGAAAAGCCATGTCCTGAGAGTCCTGGGTAAGACTCTGGGGTTCTGGGTTGCCTTTTTTCTTTTTTTATTAGCACAGACATCCTAGCACCAAAGCCAAACCAGACTCAGCCTACTCAGAGATATTTTCTGACGAACCTTCTGAGCTGTGTCATTTGTGTTTATACGGTATGTGTGAGCAAACCCTAGTGACTGCCAACCCTTCCCTACCCATCCTGGTTCAAATGCTCTCACCTTGCTTGGTGTTATGATTTCATGAATGGGCTGGAATTGCAGAGACTTTTTTATGCCCAAGCCCCGACTCTTTCTATTCTGTGGATGTGGAGTTTAATTTGTTTAAACTGGATCGTTTCCCTAATCCTGCCTGCAGCACAGCTGCGCAAAGAGCTGTGCTGGTGAATGGAGAAGGTGGAGAGCCGCAGGCAGGGGAAGCAGTGCAGGGGCAAGGCAGCTTGAAAACGTCGGTGTCGCATTTAATGTATGCTTTTGAAATGAGCTGTGGCAGCACAAGCTTGGGCAGGGAAAGGGAGCTCCATTATGCAATACAGTACAAAGAGGAGGATCTTGCCCCAAGAAATGTGCAGTTGAAGTAGGTGGAGAAAGAATAGGGACTCAGAGAGATCAGGGAATTTGTCCAAAATCACCCAAGTTTGGTGTCAGTGCTGCAGCTGGACCTTCCCATTTTGACTCTGCTCTGAACCTGTGTTCATTGCCTGGCCATGCTCCACGGGCAGAACAGTGGAATTTTGGTAGTGGAATAAATACAGAGAATTGCTGTGATTTCTGTGATTTTTAGACCTTTGGGTCTATCTGCCTACCAGACTGACATCAGTGTGGTGGCGTTCGGCACTGACTTCATTCTGTGCAGGGTTCTGACACCCAGGCTGCAGCTGAGATCTCACATTCGTAGCTCCTTGTCACAGCTTCTCATAATGTTAAAAAATAAACACTAAGATCAATTTTATTCCCTTGACTTTGTTCTGCTCTCCTTGAAAACACCGCACGTTCAGTCAGGCCATGAGCCATGTATGTAGACCTTGTCTTTGAGGTGGTTCCCTGCATGCTTTAGGTGTTGCAGATAAAATTTGTAGCATCTTCTATGACAGAGGTTGCTTCTTTCTCAGGCCAGAATGTTAGCCCAAGGCTGATTCGAAGGCAGGAGAAGCTGCAGCTACCAGTCAGCAGCACCATCACAGAGTGAGCTGGCTGCAGCGTGGACTTTTCTCCTCTCTTCACTCTCTCTCTTGCTGTGGCCCTCAGGCAACGTGGTGGCCCGGGATGCCGGGAGTGGCCCGGATGCTTTGGTGGTCAGTGGGGACAGCTGTCTCTTGGCCTTCGTGGGTCCCTCCAAGTACATTGTGACTGTGATGGAGGCCTGCTCTCTAGATGAGGTACCCAGCAGGCTCCCCTTGTTCCTGGGGGAGGGTGGGGAGGGGAGGGATCATGGGCTGCAGGGTGCCGTGGGCTGGAGGGGAAACTCCCGTAGGCTGCATCAGATGTGAGAGATCAAGGGCGTTGAGCACCAGCAGTGTTGGAGAGGGCCCTTCCCTGCACAGCAGACGCTTGCTCAGGGTGCTTACAATGAGGTTCGTTTTCCATTCTGTGAGATAGGAACAACAAAGTCAAGGTTTCTTCTTCTTCAGCTTCATTCCCCTCTAGAAAGATAATTTGGAGAAGTGTAGACTGTCAGCTCTGACGCCTCTTTGTGAGCTGCTCTCCTAGGCGGTAGGGAACATTGCCTGGACCCTGCAGCCCCTCATTAGTTGGGAAGGGAAGAGTCTGGGGGGCTCCGTAGCCTTGTGTTAGGAGAACCACAAGAGCAATCCTGAGGCTTCTGCAGTATTTGTTCCAGGACGTTTGTTCAGTAGCTCCTTGTTTCACAGCTGCTGAGGGTGGACATCAGCATCCTCGATTTGAACAGCACGGCCTTGGACTCTGCAGTGAAAGTCTGCTTTGCTCCTGTGCCTCAAGGCGAGCTCCTGGTATCTACTTCTTCCAATAAAATCCTTGTGCTTGCTGCAAAAACAGGACGACTGGTGCGAGAGGTAGGACACTATGAAATTCATGCACTGACGTCTTGTGTCATGTGGGGCTTGGGCACCTCATGTCACTGTAGGAGGCTAAATGAGAGAAGAGCTCATCCTGGAGTTCACAGCCTTCAAAGAAACACAAGCGGCAAGCCTGTAGCTATCCTGGTGTGGTCGTGCTCAGGGTGAGCCTGAGCTCGTCTCTGTTTTCCGTGCTGTCACACTCGTGTCCTCTTGCTGAAGCATAAGTAAGGATGTGAACTAGCTCGGTTAATGCTGCTGGTGCCATTTCTTGTCCTCAGGTGTCTCCCGTGCACAAGCTGTCCTGTTCTTCCTTGGCGCTGAGCAAGGATGGCAGGTACCTGCTCACTGCTGGCGACAAAGTTATCAAAGTGTGGGACTATCAGATGCGCTTTGAGATCAACTTCCAGGTACTGCCCACAAAGGGAGGGAAGGAGGTTGGTGTTGCCCTGATCAAGCATTTCTGAATCCCTGTAGAAGAGAGCAGCAAATGCCCTCTGTGTGACTTGGCGCAGGGTCCCCAGTCCCAGTCTGCCCAGCAGCTGAGAAATGCAGCCCTATTCCCACATTGTAATAATGCCATGCGCTGAGCACGGGCTGAGGCTGCCAAAGCACCACGCATAGTGAGACCCTCTGTGAAGGACAGAGGTAGGTATTGCCTCTGTGCTAGGGACAGAGCCACCCAGAGAAGAAAATGGCTCGCCCAGAGTTTCAGAGGTGTTGAGAGCTAGGATAATACCTTGGGGGTTTTCAGCTTCTGCTTTCTTCTCCAGATCAGTGTGGTGAAGGTCAACCCTAGGTTGATCAACCCTAGGTCTGAGCATTGTAGGTGTGGTGCTGGCCTCCGAGAGGATCTTCTGCTGAGGCGTGTAGACACTGGCTATGCTGGGCAGGGAGTGGAGTAACCACCGTCCTGATCGGACAGGCATGGTGGTGGAGAAGTTCAAGGCATGCTTTCTCCCAGGTGTACATCGGCCACTCGGAGCCAGTGCGCCAGGTGGCCTTCACCCCAGACCAACGGCACGTCATCAGCGTGGGAGATGCCATCTTCCTCTGGGATTTCCTGGCTCTGCCCGCAGAGAGGTCACTCCCAGCTGGGTAAGTGCACGGTGCTGGGCAGTGCCTTCCCCTGCTTCCCCTTACCTTCCCTGCCCCATCCCCTCCTGGTGTAACGCTGGTCTCCTTGCCTTTCCAGGGCTCATTCCTCTGAGTCTGCTCTGCTGCTGGGAGCAGGTGGGTTTGCCTCTCCTGTGAGTTGCGCTGGCCAGCAGGCTGGCAGCTTTTCCACCTCTGCTCTTCAGGGCAGAGGGCAGGGGTTGGGGGTTTTTGGTTCCTTCCCTGAGGGAGTCGCATAGCGAGGGGCTAACCAGCTAATTAGCCCCAAAGGACAGTCTCCAATTAACTAGCACCTCTCAGTGGGAGTCTGCCAGGGAGGGGATGTTCTGAGCAGAGCCACTCTGGGTTTTCTGGTAGGTCTTTCAGCTTTTGCCTTCTGTCTTTCCCTGCTTCCATCTCTTCTGTCTTCTTTTTCCCTGCCTGCACTGTCCCTCTCTCCATCTGTCCTTCCTTGTCTTGAAGGACAGAAGAGAAGTGGCTTCTCCTGTGTAGGAGGAAGCTGGAGAAATGAGCTTGGAGGTATTACCATCGATCGACCCAGGAGGATGAGAGGATTTTAAGGGATGAAGGAAGTTACACAAACCATTTTCTTTTCACAGAAGGGAGCTCTGAGAAGCTAAAGGATGCCTCTGAGACACCTCGGCAGACAGTGCCTCTTCCATTGTTGTCCTCGCCACCATGTTTGGATGTCAGCTCTGTCCACCAAGCGGGATGTCAAAGTAAGAGGAACTGCTTGTAGGAAAGGGGAAAATGAATCTTGTTTTAGGGAAAACTCCTTGCCTACTTCAGCGGCATCCTTGGAGCCGTCCCTGCCTGTAATCCCGTTCCCGCAGACTGATAGACCAGTCTGCACTTTCCTTCCCCTAACCTGGACAAAGCCAGCCAGAGGTGTTGGGGGTTCAGCACCACTTTATCCTCTGCCCTCCTGTGTAGACTAAGCTGCTGGCACAGCTGCTCTGAGGGCTATGGTAAATACCTTGCTGGACATACCCAGGTGTTGTGGTTTAACCCCAGCCAGCAACTAAGCCCCACACAGCTGCTCGCTCACTCCTCCCCAGTGGGATGGGGGAGAGAATCAGAAGGGTAAAAGTGAGAAAACTCGTGGGCTGAGATAAAGACAGTTTAATAGGTAAAGCAAAAGCTGCGCACGCAAGCAAAGCAAAACAAGGAATTCATTCAACAATTCCCATGGGCGGGCAGGTGTTCAGCCATCTCCAGGAAAGCAGGGCTCCATCATGCATAACAGTTACTTGGGAAGACAAATGCCACCACTCTGAATGTACCCCCCTTCTTTCTTCTTCCCCCAGCTTTATATGCTGAGTATGATGTCAGATGGTCTGGAATATCCCCTGGGTCAGCTGGGGTCAGTTGTGTCCCCTCCCAACTTCTTGTGCTCCCCCAGCCTACTCGCTGGTGGGGTGGGGTGAGAAGCAGAAAAGGCCTTGACTCTGAGTGAGCCCTGCTCAGCAATAATGAAAACATCCCTGTGTTATCAACACTGTTTTCAGCACAAATCCAAAACATAGCCCCTTACCAGCTACTACGAAGAAAATTAACTCTATCCCAGCCAAAACCAGCACACCAGGAGGAAATACCTGCTTTGCCCTCCACCTAACAGATGGGGTGTTACACAGAGGAGGAGAATGACACTGCCAGAATCAAAGGGTTGGTCACACATGAAGCAGTCCTGAAGGACACGGATGGCTCTGTCCTCCCACTAATTTTTCTCTTCAGGTATTTTCTCTGAGTCGGACAAAGAGGAGGAAGCAGGCCTGCCAGGCAGTGGCAGGATGGTGGCGAACGGAGACGAAGATGCCTTGGTCCTTGTGGTGGAGTCAGTCAGAAACGAAGAGCTTGTTGTGAGGCCCAAAGTAAGGCAGGAGAGCTCAAGGTCTTCTGGAGAATCAGCAAATGGTAAATCAGGAGTATTCCCTTCTTGTACAGAGCTTGGCTCCTTTGGAGCATGATGTGTGCAGGCCTGCATGGCAGCTTGGTCTACCCCTGAAAAATAAAGATCATTATTAATATGGTACAGATAGATGTGGACATGTGCTCTGAGTTGCAAGACGAAGGGCAGCAATGTGTTCCTTGGGGCTCTTCCCTTGGTTGTGATTTACCAAGGGAAGTCAGTATTGAGGTAAACTCACGTTGGTCCCCAAGACTGTTTGTTTTTCTGGCTCTTTCCCTGCTGCTGCTTTTAGGCACACCAGAAGCCCCTCTTCAGCTTGGAGCCAATATCATCTCCAAGTGGCACGTTCTATTAAACCCGGCTGAAATTAAAGCTCCCAATGTCTCTATTAATAGATGCACAGCCTCAAAGCTGCAGCAGTTTGTGGCGAGCTGCCAGAAGCAGGCAGCTGCCAGCACTCAGCCCCAGGCAGGACTTGTTGGAAAGCTTCAACATAAAACTGTGCCTCCGCCGCTCTCGTTAAAGACCTCTTTCTAGCTGTGTGGCTTATGCTTTCGCAGGGATGCCCAGGGCACGCAGCATGGATGCCCTTAGGCTGTTTGCAGTGTGGTGTGGCTGAGCAGGATGATGGGAGGAGGTGGATGTTCCTCCTTTGCTCCTGAGAAGCTGATGGTTTTCCTATGGCCAGTTGTGTAGGAGCACATGTGATGCTGCAGTCTGATTTTTGCCGTGTGTGTGTGTGCGTGTGTATGCATGCACATATGTGGCATCTGAAGAGACAGCAAGCCACAGCCTAGCTGCTGCCGCTCCCAAACTGTTCCCAGGAGCAGCATCCCATAGGTACTCTTTTCTTCTTTGTATGGCAGAACCCAGAAAGGAGACCCAAAGTCCCAAGTCCCAATACTCCGTCCGCCCAGATTCCTACCGCCATTTCACTCCTCGCTTTAAGGCATCGGTGCTCCCCCAGGTGAGAGTTGTGCCAGGGCTGATTACCTGGGCAGGTGGCAAACGGGCATTTTGGGGCTGGGGTAGGTGGATTTTCCAAATTGTTTCCATTTTGTTCTCTGTTTGAAAGCAATTTGTGAAATATAGCCCTGGGCCTGATGTTCATTTAGAAACTCCTAACATTAGTTCCCCTTTCTCCTCTACATGCAGCTCTTTCCAGACTAGTAAAAAGTGAGTTGTGATCAACTCTTTTTCTGTTCAGCAAATCTGCATACATTTTTATTCAAAAGAAATGGAAATGGCATGTGCTGTTGAAAGTGAAAGACGAGTGAGCAATGGAGTGATTCATTGTGCACCCATATTTGTGAGCAGATGCGTTGGCAGAGCAGCTGGGGAAGGCAATCCATCGAGCATAGTGAAGATAGTCAAGGCACAGCCTTCGCTCTGTTAACAAACAGAGCAATAATAAAACAGAAACTTAACTCAACATTTTCCTAAGCTCTGCTGTTCGCGGTGCTGGGAGAAAAGCTACATTCAGCTTGCATCCTCAATTCTCTCCTCTGTCCCTCCACCTGGTAGAATTTTCCCCCCACAGTGTCTTTCCTATTGAAACATCTACAAAGTCAGCAAAACCCATTGAACTCTCTCCCAGCAGGATTAGCAGCTGCTCATCGGCTGGGCAGTTGCTGCCAGCCTGTTTTGTGCCCCATCTGAAAGCATCTGTGCCTGGTTTTGCTGGTGCAGTTTCTCTTCTGTGTGTATAAGTGTGTGCTTTGGTATTCATCTGTTGATGTGTTGAACTGGAATTGTGTGAGTATTGGCATGTATTTGTGTGTTGTGTGTGTGAGGATGTGCGTGTGCTTGCACGCACGCTTCTTACGTGGGCATTGAATGTACCTGACTGGGCCATCCTTCTAGAGCTTATTTTAAGCCAGTGTCTATTTCTTGCAGAGTTTCTTATGTCCTCCAGCTGGCAGTGAGGTCTTGAAGCTGAAAGCAGTGATCGGCTACAATGGGAATGGCAGAGGGAATATGGTGTGGAACCCAGACACAGGTACACCGGGAAGGCTCTGGAGGGGCGGGAGGTGTGCGTACGGAGCGGGTTCTTTGCATTGGTAAAATCCAGTGACGGTTCTTTGCTATTGGCAAACATTACCTGATATGGGCGGACTCGGGCTTCAGCTGAGTGGATAGAGCAGAAGGGAAAGCTCTCACAAAGGCCATCTTGCCTCCTTTTTCCAGGCTGGAGTGGTGGCCAACAGCTTTGCTTTGCTCAGGTTAAGGGAAGCGAGATTTTACTCCACTCTCAACCTGATGGGAAGGATGCTGACAAGCTGTGTAGAAGAGTCCGTTTTTACATATTACTGAAAAAAAGAACTTTCCTGAATTGTAGGAGTTGTAGGTAGGTAGGGGGTGCAGTATGTGAAGCCTTTACATGAAAACATCCCGTCTCCTCCTTTTCTGCTAGGCTTCTTTGCCTACACCTGTGGCTGCGTCATTGTGGTTGAAGACCTGCACTCGGGATCACAGAATCACTGGCTTGGCCATGCAGAGGAGATCTCTACACTTGCTGTCAGCTATGATGCCCAGGTGGGAGAGACTTCTGCTGCTCCGGGCTGGGTTTTGTCTGTGTCACTTTGGGCTAAAGGAATATCACAGACTAAAATCCCAATTGTCTGTTCCTTCTTCTGCCTGCTGCATGGAGACCTGGGGTTAGGGAAATACGATAAATGGTTTTGGAGCCTAGCTATCCGTTGTGCTGGTTCAGTGTGACAGTAAAGGCTGCTCCCTTCCTCTGGGTGGTGCTACCATTCCCTCCTGCTGTCAGCTGATGGTTCTCTCAGAATTTTCCATTTGCCAACCACATCACTTTAATTTGAGACTAATAGTTGCTAAGACTAACTAACTAGTGAAATGTTCTCTACTTACCAAGGTATCAGTGACAACACATTGTTCTGTTAGGTTCTTGCCTCTGCCTCGGGAAAGAAGAATGGAGACTCCTGTTGTCAGATCTGCATCTGGAACGTCCAGGATGGGGTTTGCACAGCAAGTCTCTTCCATCACAAGACACAAGTACAAGCCATGGCATTCTCTCGGGATGATAGATTCCTTGTTACCCTAGGTGAGTACACCCGTAACACCAGGTGTGGGTGCAGGAGTACACCCTAGAGTAGGCAGCTCATGGGAAGAAGATGTGTAATACCTGTGAGATACGTACCAGGCTTGTGGGTATGAAGCTGTTGCTTGGTAGCTTTGGGACAATGGATAATGCAGCGTGTAAAACTGCAAGTGATCTCGGGTCCTCCTGGGAGTGACCGCCTGCAGAGGTACCCTTTGCAGCTAAGCATACTTCTAGGGCGCTGTTGGCAGCATTTCGAGGGGAAGCACGCACCCTATACAGCTGAGCATGTTTCCAGGGCGCTGTTGGCAGGGTTTCGAGGGGGAGCATGCACCCTGTCCATCTCAGGCACAGGCATGAACGCTGGGCTCCCCCCAGCTCCCTTTCAGTTCTTTCTCATTGCCCCAGCTAGCTTGTTTATCTTGAAGTTACAGCTTGCTTCTCCTGGCTCACTAGTGCTTGTTAAGCCCGTCTAAATAGTTTGCAGTTACTATATATAGTGTCCAAAGGGAAAAGCCTTCTTCTGGACTTCTTATTGCTGCTTAGGTGGAATTGCATAGAAGTAGCCAGGCTTCAAACTGTGAGCCTCCTGCCAGGCAGCGATGCCAGCACAAGACGGATGCTCAAGCTGTCTGTTTTGTTTAGGCAGGGGACATTTAAAGGACAAATATGCAATTAGTAAGTTCTTGTTTTGCATGAGAGAGGACCTGTGGAGCAGGCGATACACTCTCTCTGGGCTGGTGAGTCTGCCCTTGGAAAAAAGCAAGCTTTGCTGGAGAGAAAGAGAGCTTTGTGCTCTCCATCGAGCAGCGTGGGAGAGAAGCCCTCCTCCTTCAGCTCCGGTCTGGGCTGCAGAGAAGAGAGAAGCTGAAAGTCTCCACTGAGCTTTTGGAGCCTAGGAAAGGCAGCAGGACAGCACTGTCCTCCGGAGCCGTCTGGGAGCTGGGGATGTTTGCCATCACCAAGGCCAGTGCCTTCTGCTGCCACCCAGATATGGTGGCTTCCATTAATGTCAGCTCCCATCTCAGCTTTGACCTCAGCAGAGGTAACATCCCTTCCTTATTCGAGTGCACAGTATCACTGGAGGGCTTGTGTGGGGCATGAGTTGAGGTGTGCAGTAGCACCTAAGGATGTAGAAACAGCAGAAAACCTGCTCTGCCTGCGGAAATCCCTACCGTGCCAGCCATTGGCTGGTCCAAACACTGGCTGCAGACCCCGCTGTAGGGCCAGATTTGCTACAACCTCTAGCATGAAGCTTTGGGCCAGTTATATCAACTCAGATGAGGACCCATCGTGTGCAGCTTTTGCTGAGCATGCAAGGAGCCATGTCCGTGCCTGGGATGGTGTTCGCCGCAGTTGTCTCCAAACAACTGGACAAGGGAGTGATACAGTTGATGTATGTGTGCAGTGTGTATGCTTGCAAGCATCCTGAGGCTGCAGAATTTCCTCCTGCTGTCTTTCATGTTCTACCTAGGGGACTACAGCGATCAAACCATTGCTCTGTGGAATACCTACACTTACGAACTCATGTCATCGACTTGTATCTCGGAGCCAGTCCATGACGTGGCTTTTAGTCCTCTTTCTCACAGAGAACTGGCCTGTGTGGGGAAGGGAGCCACGATGTTTTGGCTGTTGGAGCAGCAGGGATCTGATGTCAACCTCAAGGTAAACCTCAGTTTTACCTTCTTTTAAAATTTCTGTTCAGCATCTCTGACTTCTTTTCCAAGCCCCTGGTGAGTGCGATGGAGGCTCTGCCCCTGCAGGTCTGTAAGAGCTGATGATTTCTGTTGGTGAGATGATGTTGGCTGGCTGTGAGTGGCTTTCAGTTGTATTTGAGGCATTAACTGCATGAATTGAGGGTAGGAGGAGGGTTTTTTTTTTTCCAAGGTAGGTAAGCACCGTATTCTCTTTGACAATTCTGTTTTATGTGCTCCAGCAGGTTCATCGGGCCCCTGCCCCGGACATGTTAGGGCCGGTGGAGCTGACCTCTCTCTGTTATGGTGCCGACACTCTTCTTTATAGTGGCACCAACTCAGGCCAGATCTGTGTGTGGGACACCGAGACTAATTGCTGCTTCATGACGTGGGAGGCTGACGAGGGCGAGATTGGTAGGTGCAGATGCCCTGAGTGTTTGTCAGGGCTGTAACAGGGAACTTATTAGGAAAGACGAGCAATGAGCTTGCAGACCTCTGATTTCAGCTGTGCTCAGAAAACCAGTTTGCTATGTCAGATGCAAGATGCATGGGGTGGCAATGGATCTGTGACCTGGGTTTCCTTGGTGTCCTAGGTTTCCTGGGGCATTTACCTCTAGTCTGTAAAAATGCTGGGTACGGGGCTGTAGAAGAACCCGACTGCCCTGCCCAAATGAATCAGTGGCCTGGCTGTCAGGAGCACGCCTTGGGTGATGGCTGAGAGCGGTGGATATTCATGGGTGCCCTTCGTGTTCCCCTGTGGCCTCCCAGGTGTGCTGGTGTGTCGGCGCAACAGGCTGGTGAGCGGCAGCAACGCGAAACGCATCCGCCTGTGGGCGGTGGCCGCCGTGCAGGAGCTGAGGCTGAAAGGTCCTGATGCCAGGTAGGAGGTCGTGGCCCCAGTGTCCCCGCTGTGCTCGCGCCCATCTCACCATGCTCTTGAGATGCTCTTCCCCTCATCTGGCAGCTCCCAGGACCTGTTGAGAGGTGGCTTTTCATGGACAGACATCGGCTGTGCCTGCAACCACGCTGCTCCTGTTGCTCTTCACCCTTAGCTTTCCTCTCCATCCTGTGACTACTGATTCTTTCTGTCTGGATCTTTTTACTGAATTTTTGCCACAGGTAGCTGAACCCTCTTAATACTGGAAATGAGTGGAGTTTATCATGCCTGAAGCTTGTGTCAGTGATTTGTAGGAACTCCTTTAAGAGAATTGGGGAAAATACATTGCTTTTGTTTCTTGCGCTATTGCATCCCGTTTTCTTTCTTTCCTATAAAAAGATGGTTTCAGTGCAAATGCAATGGTAGTCACTGTTCAATGTACAGGAGCCCCTCGTTGTACCATTTAGCTGCAAATACATGACTGGGTTCATTAGAAAATTACATTTAAAGGAGACGGAGTGGCTGTTCCAACAGTTGAGCCAGTCCTTCTCACATCCTCCTTTCCTCCAGGTCTAGCTCAGTCCTGCTAGAATATGAGATCACCCTTGACGGGACAATAGTCAGTGCAGCCTTCGATGACTCTCTAGAAATGGGAATTGTGGGCACCACGGCAGGAACCCTGTGGTACATCAACTGGACAGAGAGCACAAGCATCCGACTAATCAGCGGCCACAAGAACAAGGTTAGAGGGGCTGGGCTAGAGTGGTTTGTCCCACAGAGCAGCGAGCACTGTGTGTGCTGTCCATGCCCTGGGAAACGTGTGGCTGCAGAAGCATTCCCTGGTCTGGCCATGGGAGAGGTCAGGGAGCTGCAGGCCTCGCTAGTGCTGACGGGACGACATGGAGGAGTGTAGAGAGAAACATGCACACTGAGGAGTCCAACATCAAGAAGTCTGAGCTCATCCACTCTAGCATTAGGTGTTTAAGAGCCTCAGTTTGGGAGCAGCTGTGGGCCTTTCTGCTGGAGCAGAAGAATGTAGTTTGCAATCGCTAAGGCTTCATTCCTGAGTGCTGCGACTTCTGCCTGCCTTCCATTTGCTAGCTGGGCATTCATATTAGATAATGTTTTCTTTGCCTAAAAAAAAACCAAACAAACAGGTGAAGAATGACTGTTTCGAATTTTGCTGTTGCTTTGGGGTATCTTTATGCTACAGAAAAAAGATTTCAAATGGTACAAGAGAAGGTATTTTACTTACACCTACATTGCGTAGTGCCGGGTTCCTAGCTTTGGGGTGAGGTTTACTGGCTTCCATTACAAACAAGCCTAGTTGTCAGCCCAAGATTTAAGGACAAAACCAAAGCACCCCACCTTCCTTTACATCTGGGGCTTCTTGTCTGGTGTCTCCCATGAGAGGGGTCCTGTGGGATGAGAAGGCAGAGGAGCTGATATCCTCTAGGCTGTGGCATTTGTAGGGCCCCTGTTCCCCATCTCCGTTCTTGGTGCAGGTGACCGAAGTGTGCTTCAGTCCTGACGAGACTCACTGCGCAACATGCGGGGAAGATGGCAGTGTGAGGATTTGGTCTCTGGGCAGCATGGAGCTGGTGGTACAGTTCCAGGTGCTCAACCAGGTAATTGTTTGTAGTACGTCAATCTCTTCCTCTTGGCAGAGGGCACAGTCCGCTGCTTGGGATTGCAAGGACTGCTGTGTCCTCGCAGAGTAGACTAAAGCTGGAGAAATACTTGCAGGTGGAACTTTTAGTGCACTCGATTGCACAATCCTGCTCTCTTCACTGTGTCATTTGGTCTCTGCCCTGGTTCCTTTGCAGAGCTGCCAGTGCCTGGCCTGGAAGCCTTGTCCCATCGTTGTGTGGGGAGCTGAGAGCCAGCATGTAGTGGCAGGGTACAGCGATGGCACCATCCGCGTGTTCAGCATTTCCAGGACAGAGATGGAGCTGAAAATGCACCCCCATGCCGTTGCACTGACGGCAATTGCCTACTCCACAGACGGTGAGGCTGCCTGTTATAACAGTGTGGAGGCATTTCCTCAGGGAGCATGGCTTGGTTGTGCCTGGGTTACCCTGACCTCCAGCCACACTCCGTATTGGCGACCTGCCCGAAAACCTGGGGCCAGGGAGAGCCAGAGAACTCGTATTGATGAGCTTTGGTAGCTCTGCCAGCTGAGCATGTGGTAAATGGGACACGGGAAGTATATTGGCAATGGTATAGCAAAAGGGTTCAGGTACAAGCATCATTCCTTTGTGTCCTCCTGCTTACAATCTGCAGTGCCTGTTCTTCAGTGTGGTGTTTTAGTGGGTGTCTAAGATGTCTCATCTCACCCAGCCCGTGACTGAGATGGTCCCAGCCTTTCAGGGTGTTTTGGGACACTGGTATCCCATGATCTTGGACCTTTCTTTTATGGGCTTTTTCTTCTCCTAGAAGAAGTGTCCCATTCTTTTCTCTACTCTGCCCACAGGAGAAATGATCTTATCGGGAGGCAAGGATGGGCTCGTTGCTGTCAGCAGCCCTCGAACTGGAATGACTATCCGCATCCTCACTGACCACAAAGGCTCCCCCATCACTGTTCTCCAGTGCACCAGGAAGCAGGTGAGGTCTCACCCTCTGTCCTGGTGCTGTGCAGGAGCGAGTCCCCCATGTGTCACTGCACAGCTGTGGGAAGCAGCATGCCTGGGTCACTCAGTGAGTTTGCTTCCATGTCCCTTGCTTTTCCTCTTCGGGCCCCCATCCCCTCCAGTAACTTCTGTTCAGTTTTTCTAGGGATGTCTTTAGTGGGGTAAAGCCGCAGGCATTGCAGGTGCAACCCTGAGCAAGGCTGTGCCTGCAGGCGGGGGGACCTTTGGTGGCTGTTGTAGACACACTGCACACAGATGTGATGTATGCCCGTGCTGCAGGCTCTCGGAGAGCAGCATCCCTTGAGAGCAGCCCAGGCTTTGAGCTTTCAGTCCCTGTGACCCTGAGAAAGGGCTCAGTGTGCTTTCCCCGCTTTGGTCCTTGGCGGCCTGGCCTCCTGTGTATCTGGCTCTTTGTACAGTTCCTCTGTGGAGCTAGGAAGACTTGGTTGTGCAGCAGTGTGATGGTTTTAGCATCTCCTTTGTCCTTCTCTTCATGGAGAGTCTTCTTCCTTTGCGCAGCAGAAATAAGAATAATTTTGCCAAAGTTCTCAGGCTTTGAAATCATCCACACTGCAAGGCTATGTTCCCTGGTAATTCTAGAATTAGGAGATCCTCCTTGGTTTTAGGTGAAGGACATCGTTAGGGGACACATGGTATCTGCAAGCACTCCCCTAGGAGATGTACAGATCCAGAGGGCGGCCGGGGAAGAGATCTGTGTCACTCAGGCTAGGCACTCACCCCTCCCCCAGCAGCCTCTTCCACCGAGGCTTTCAGCCTGGAGCGTGCCACTGGTTCCGGTACCACGGCTTCCTTGTCCTATTTTATTGTGATAAGTGACTTTAAGCACTGTCCAAATGGAGGTTAATCCTGGCGTCGATCCCCTATGGCATAAGGCCTGTGTTCCCATGAGCTCCTGCCCCACGCTAGCTCTAGTGGCAGCTTTCTCTAAAGCTTTTGTACTGCCAGAGTCACAGCGTTGCATTTATCTTCCATAGTACCGCGACTTTGGGGTGGAAGGAGGCGAGCTCTGGCTGGCCACCAGCTCGGACCGGCGGGTCAGCGTCTGGGCCTCCGACTGGCTGAAGGACAAGTGCGAACTCCTCGACTGGCTCAGCTTCCCGGCTCCCGCTGGCCCCAAGGTGAGCATGGTACCTGCCAGCCCCTGCCTGCTCGTGGCATGGGTCTCTCCACTAGCTGAGCTGGAGGAGGATGCCTCAAGGCTCTGAGTGGGACGGGGCCAAAGACAAAGTCTGTGCTTAGGAAAGTCATCGTCGTTAGTTCTGCTGTGTGTAGAGTATCTTGTTAATGCACCTTCTTGCATGTTGAAAGGCAGCGGGAATCATAGCGATGCCTTACTGCCGGGAAGCACTGACTTTGTAAGTGTGAGGAGTCAAAAACTGCATCTGCAAAGAGCTGACACCCCTGTGCTATGCAAAACAGAGCACAGGCAGCAGTGAGCACAGTACACGGAAGAGAGGCCTAATTATGAGCATGCTGCTAACTTTGACACTCCCAAAGAGCATGAATATTCAGAGCCAGGAGCCCAGTGACGGGTTCATAGAGCCAAGTACTCTAGCCCTGTGTGTCTGTGATGCTTTGCAAAACTCTTTGGCTCCAACCCAGGTGTGAAATTTGGGCAGCAGGACATCTGCTAGAAAGGGAGGAGGGTCTGTATCGGAGAGGACATGGAGATGGTCCCCAGTACACATGACAATGGCATGCAGAAGGGAGCTGGGTCTTTTGGGGGGGCAAGCGGTGGTGCCTCAGCCTGCCACCCTCAGGGCCAAGCACCATCCAGGCCCATACAGCAGCTGGGTTCTGTCAGCGGTTCTTCTGTTTGTTTCCAAAATGATGGATTTCCTCTCCATGAAGAAAACTCACTACAGGTCTCCCCACAGTGAAGAGGGGAAGGACTGATCTTGCATTCACTACTAAAGATCTATCTTCTGGGCCCTATTTTCTTGTGTTAAGCCAGTCCATAACCCAATCCCACCTTCAGGCCCACGTAGCAATAATGCCTCCATGGAAATTCAGCCTGTTGAACCCTCGTGTGTTGTGCTCCTATGACAGCAAACAATTTGCTTCAGGTTTCCATGGCAGTGTGTGGTTGCTCCTTCCTCTTCCATGAGCATGTCTGAGATGGCAATGCAAGAGGGAGGAAACAGCCTCCATCATACTAATTTGCCACTGCTCTGACACCTGCAGCCTAAGGGCTGGTGTCCCTCCATGCTGTCCTTTTGTCCCTCACTGTTGGGTCGAGCTGGAGAAGCTAGCCTCAATTTTGTCCCCTTTGGTTTCCCTCACCAGGGTCTCGGCAGCCTCCCGCCCAGCCTGGCTGCCTTCTGCCCTTGGGAACACGGTACCCTCGTCTACATTGGCTTTGGGATGCAGAAAGAAGCCTTGTTTTACAGTCTGCGCAAGAAACAGGTACCCACCTGTGCCCTGCCAGGGCAGTGCGAACCCTCCTCTGCCTCTGCAGGGCTGTGGCCACATCCAAGAAGGTGCAGTGGAGGGGAGGCAGTGCTGCCCTGTGTGTAAAGCCAAGTCTGAAGGTTTGGGGTGGGCTTAGGCAAGCAGCTGCTCAGGGCAACAGCTTTTCATCTCAGAAACTCCAGAGTCTGGCCCAGGTAACTGGTAAGCGGCAGGGCCCTGCCCCTGCCTCTGGCTGTGTCTGGGCAGGCTGCCAGTCCCTTCTGCTGCCCTGCTGCCTTTCCATCCGACTGGAAGGGAAGGCGTTTGCTTTCAGGAGCACTAACGGTCTCTAAATCATTGAGTCGAGTCTCCTCTGGAAACTCAATGCCTTTGGCAGGTTTCCGAGCTCTGAGAGGCGTGCTGTGCGTGTTAGCCTCCCCTTTGAGAGGAGCCCTTTAGCCTCCTAACAACTGTCACTGCAGCAGCTCTGGTCTTCCACCTTCTCATTTCTGAGGTGTTGGTGTGTATCTCTTGCTGGAGCATAGGTAGTTGAGAAGATCTCCTTGCCGTACTTTGCCACATCGCTCAGCCTGTCTCCGGCAGCGCGCTTCATGGCTGTCGGCTTCGGCGGTGAGTACTGAAGGGTGCTGTGGGCTCTGTTGCCCAGGCTTCCTTGTCTCCAGGTCACCTTTGGTTGGGAGGGATCTCCCCTTCTTCCTGCTAGTGGGGGGGGAAACCAAGTGTACTTTTTCCTTTAATGTGCACACACACCAGCCCCTATCCTCGGACCCTGGGAGCTGTGGTTCTGGGACTGCGGGCAGGTTATGTGTCAGGCAAGGAGAAAGCTCCAGGAGACTCATAGGTCAGAAATGAGATGCATGAGCTCAATCCTGTTTGTCAATGAGCAGGATTTGTCACTCGAATGACTTCCTGGGGTTATGGGCTGTCTTCATCTCTGTGGCTGTGTGAGCTACAGCCTGAGAGGCAGAAGGGACCTTCCCACAGCAGGGGGACAATCAGCGCCCTTCTCCGGTCAAGGGCACCTTGCTCCTGTAGCTGTTTGTGTCTGCCTGGGGAGGCAGCACTTATGTCCATCCCGCTCTGACAGCGGCTCTCGAGAGCAGGGTGAGCTCCACACCTGCCCCAGAGCTGTGGGGCACCTGCTGAGCCCAGGACCAGGTGCTTTGGGTGGGTGTGAGACAGCAGAGCTGCTGTTAATTGCCCGCTTGCTTTGGCAAGAAGCTGTCCGCTGTTGCTCAGCTCGTTGACTCGCAGCTCAGCAGGAGTGAGAGGGCCCAGGGGCGCAACTGGGAATTGGTGCTCCTGGCAGGGACAAGCCCCATGGCCGTGGAGCCTCCTTTCCCTGGCACCGAGCCGCCTCCTTTCCACAGAACGGCTCCTCAGGCTGCTGCGCTGCCCCGCCAGCGATGCACAGGACTACGCTGGCCATGATGACACAGTCCACCTCTGCCGCTTCTCCCCCTCCGGCCACCGACTCCTCACGGCCTCCCACAGCGCCGTCCTCGTCTGGGAGCTCGCAGGCCCCCATGGACCAGCAGCACTTCTCCAGCGCGGGAGGAAGGCTGGGGCCAGGCCCCAGCTCCTAGGCGAGGCCCCGGCTTAGGCCTCAACCAGGCCCCAGCCGCGGGTTGCTGGGGTGGGACGCGGCGGCGGGCCCGCAGGCCAGGCCCGGGCGGTCGCGGGATGCGTTTGGTTTTTTTTTTTTTTTCCTTTGGTTTGTTTTTTTTTTGTTTATGTTTCTTGTTAATAAAACATCGAAAGCGGAAGGCAGGAGGTGTGGGAGTGCTGCGCGCCGCCCCCGCTCGGCAGGGGGCGCTACTCTGCCCGCGCCGCTCTGCGCCGCCGCTCGCTGGTGTGGCCGGAAGTGGTGGGGGGGCGGCGGTGGCGGCGGCGGCCCCGGGAGCGGCGGCGCCGCCATGAAGCGGGACGTTCGCATCCTCCTGCTGGGGGAGGGTAAGGCGGGCGGGGGGGGTGGGCTCCCGGGGCCCTCCGGGCGGCCCGGGGCCCGTAGGGTGCCACCCGGCATCGGGAGGGCTTCGCCTGCGGGGGAGGCCGGGGGGGAACGGCCGGGCCTGCCCGTGGCCCCGGCCCCCGGGGTGGGGGGGAGCTGGCGGCGCGGGAGACGCGTCCCCCACTGTGGACGGTGGCAGTGCCCTCCGGCCGCCGTTGCCAGCCCCGCGGGCTCCCGTTTCTGGCGGCTCCTGCGGGCGAGGCCCTTGCCGTGGGCTCCCTCCAGCAGCCCTGGGCTCCTCGCCGTGGGCGAGTCGGGCTGAAGCGCCGCACCGCTTTACCGGCCTCCGCCCCGAGGTCTCCCGCAGGGCAAGGACACCGACGTCCCCTTCGCCCTCGGACCGAGCCGCCCCGGGTCCCACAGGTGTGATTGAGGCCGGCCACTGCCCGCGGCCCGCTCAGCCTCTGCCGAGCCGGTGCCAACGTCTTCCCTTACTTTCCTAGCCCAGGTGGGGAAGACATCTCTGATCATGGCTCTGGTGGGCGAGGAATTTCCTGAAGAGGTGAGTGTGAGGGGGACGATGACACCCCTGGGCCCCCTCTCTGGGTGCCCAGCCAGGCATCTGTGGGACGGCTCTGTCCCGAGTGGCATTAGCCGGAGGCGAGGTGTCTGGGAGGTGCACACAGCTCCCTGGGTACTGGTGACAGCCACGGGGCTGGTTTGTGTGATTTTAAGCCTGTGAGGACCATGTGGAACTTCTGCTGAAATGGTGTTTTCTCCAGTTTGGGCTTTGATCCCTGAGTTGGGGCCCTATCTGCCCTGGCAAGGGGTGTAGGTACCTCCCAGGGCCCTGCTCTCTGCAGCCGCAGCCAGCACGCTGCAGTTGGGGGTCTCTGTGTCCACCAGGATAGTGGGCCTTGGGGCCCAGCCTTGCCTCGTGCGGCAAGGCCGTTTGCTCCCCAGCTCTGGCCTCACTACGGTGGCATTGGCACAGAGCCCTTGGAAGGGGTTGAGCCAAGTTCCCTGCCCTTCTGTGCCCATCTGGAGATGGGCTTGGTGCTTTGAGCTGGGCTATCTGTGAGGAGCAGCATCCAGCCTGCCTGCCCGTGCCCTTTGGAGCCTCCATCTCAGTGGCTCGCAGTCCCATCGTAGTTTGGATAGGGAAACGGGATCGGTCTGGCTGGGCATGTTTGCCCTGTGCTGTCAGGTGGCTTCTCCCGCTGCCCATGAGCAGATGGTGCCCTCTGTGACGTTTGCACTGGGAAGCATCAGCTCTGGGCGCCTGGGGGAGGATCGGCTCCGCACACCTTCCCGTGCTCTCACAGCAAAGCCCGGACAATCAGCTTAGTGCTTCTCCCAGCTGCCAAGAGGTCAGGCCAGAGAGCTGGGGGAGTGCTGAGGGCTTATCTCCAGAGCTGTAGCAGGGCCGGCAGCGCTGACTTGTCTGAAAGATGGCTACCCCGGCAGGACTCGGTGCCATCAAGAGCTGTGTCTCGAGGAGGGGCTTGGGGCTGGGAGGTGGTTGGAGGTTTCACCACGGGGACGCTGTGGTGAGCCACAGCAGCGGCTGCAGCCCAGTGGGCCAAGAGCGATCTGTGGTCTGGAGCTCATCCCACCCTGGCAGGGGAGGGCGCCGGGTAGTGGTCATGCTGGGATCTGAAGTCCCTTGTCACCCAGCCTCTCGGTTGCGTTTGGCATGGCTGGCTGGACCAGAGTCTGCTGGCTTTGCAGGTGCCCCCTCGAGCGGAGGAGATCACGATCCCGGCTGACGTCACCCCTGAGAAGGTCCCCACACACATAGTGGACTACTCAGGTAGGGCCCTGTCCCTCCTCGCTCCCTGCCGGCCTCGTTTTTCCCCTTCTCTCCCCAGCTGAGGGGAGTGGGAAGGGGTCCCCGCTGCCGGGGACGGTTGGTGACGGCTGTCTTCTCCATCCAGAGTCAGAGCAGACGGAGGATGAGCTGCAGGAGGAGATCGCTAAGGTGAGTGGGGCTGGACGGGGGTGTTGCGGGACAGGAGGCTATGGTGCCTGTAGCCCTGCAGCTGGTGAGTGACGCGTGGCTTGTTGCACTCCCTGTTAGCTGCCTGGAGATGTGCAGGCAGTTGGTTATCTGTGGATTAGTGGTATCGGTTTGTTTAGAGGTTTGTTTAATCCTTCTCTGTCTTGTAAGCTGTTGTATGTGGCTTGTCCTGGCCCTCCGGGGAGCCTCCAGAAGGAGAGCAGTGGGGGGCAGCTCGCTGCCCACCAGGAGGTGGAGTAGGCTGCTGAGCAGATGATGTGCTGTTAGCCTCGGGATGTTCCCAACAAGCTCAGAAGAGGGGAGAAGCAGTTGCTGAGCTTGGGCAAGACCCCCCTGCTCCCTACATTAGGTCCCTGTGGCTGCCTGATGAAGCAGTGGCACAGAGGAGTTGGTTTGGAAGCTGGAGTGCTGGGCAGGGAGGGATGAGGGCTCCCACGTCCCTCGGAGCAGCCATGGAGGAATAATCCAGCTGTCCAGCTGTGGTGGGCCCAGCTGCTCTTCTCTGCCGTGGGATTAACCTCGGCTCTGCGCAGAGGAGGACCTCTTGATAGTGGATAATAAAACTGTCTCTTCTCTGTGCATCTCATGGGAGCAAAGCTATTCAATCTCTCCACCTCGGTGGCTAAGGGCCAAGGAGGTGGGCTGGTGGGCACAGGGGTCCTGCTCCCTCCACCCAGACAGTAAGAGTATACAGAAGCTTAAAATGGCTCCAGGAAATCCTGCCTAAACCCTTGTGTGTTGTCAGGATTAGCACTAAACTCTCTCCTGAAAGGGCCAGTGATCCCTCCTGTCTGCTTCAAATAAAGCATTGGTGTCAGCGCTGTCTGCACGGGGTCAGGGAGGGGAGGAGGGCAGCGGCCGCCGGCCCAGCACAGGGCACGGGCAGAGCCATCGCGAGGGGGACAGTGAGGTGTGGGAGCAGGGAACCGGGGAGTCAGGCATGGAGGCAGATGTGCTCGTGGCAGCTCCCGAAGCAGAGGAGCCAGTCTTTGCTTCAAGCAGCCCGTTGTAGAGCTCGTGTTGAGAGCAGGCGAGTCGTTGCTGTCGGAGGGCTGTGTGTACGTGTGCACGCTCACGCGCGCTCAACCGCTACTGACGGCTTTCAGTGCAAGCATGACAGCGGCACGTGGGGCTGGAGCTGCCTGGCCGCGGGGCCGGCCTGATGGCTGTGGCAGGGCTGTGCCTCAGGCTCAGGCTGCCTCCCCGCTGCGGTGGGTGCACCACAGGGACCCTCGCTCACCAACCTCTGCCGCTTCTCTCTTGCAGGCTAATGTGGTCTGCGTGGTTTACGATGTCACCAAGGAGGCCACGATCGAGAAGGTAATGGGTCCCTCACCGGAGCACTGAGCAGCTCCGCTCCGGCGGAGCAGCACCAGAGGGGAAGGGGTTCCCAGCGCTGGGTCCTAACCGGCTGCCTGGGCTTTTTGGCGTGGGCAAGTACTGATGCCCCCCAACCCTGCAGAGGATTTGAGGTTCCAGACCCCTGCAAGCAGAGGCAGGCTGAGCGCAGTCCAAGCTTGCTGCCACGTCGGCTGTTGTCGTCACGTGCTGGGGGGCAGCAGGCTTGTCACATCTTTCTGCTGGCATCCAGCATCCCTGGGTCTGCTCTGCCTGCTGGTGCGGGGGAATGCCGGGGAGCAGATGGCTGCAGGGCCCTGCTGACTGCTGCGGCGCCTGCGCTGGGAGCTGTGCTGGGAGCTGCCTCTCCCTCCCCAGGCTGCACTGACAGGCCTTTTCCTGTGCTTGCCTTTCAGATTCGCACAAAGTGGATCCCCATGGTGAACGGGGGAGTTGAAAAGGGCTCCAGGTACCGTGTGCGGTGTGGTCCGTGGATGCAGAATTGGGGGATTTGGGAGGCTGCAGGGTGCCCACCACCCGTGCCTCCTCCTGAGGTTACTGAGATCAAACCAACTTTGTGGCTTGTGCCTAGACCACTTGTAGCAGAAGAACATGGGGACTTTTCTCCCTCGCAGATCTAGCCGAGGCAGAGGGCCACGGGAGAGGGTTCATTCCTCCCTTGTACACTTCTCAGCCAGGCAGGGAGAGGAAGCTGCCCAGGGAATACGGGAGCACAGAAGCCATAATCTGTGTGTGCATCACTTAGGCAGAAGGCTGCTGTGCTGGATTAAAGGCTCGTGAACGTACTGTTGCTGGGTGAAAGCGTAAGCGGGATCAGGCAGTCTGTTTCTCCAGATGGATGCTCCCAGCCGTGGGAGGCAGGAAAGCTGCTGTGGACCTTGTGGAGGAGGGTGGGGAGGCTCCCCGGCCTGCTGCCTCGGAGCATGTGTGGCTGGGGCAGTGCTGAGCTCGAGAGAGGGGTGGCTTCACTTGTGCTCTCTGACACTCTCTTTCTTCCCCAGGATCCCCATTATTTTAGTGGGAAACAAGTCTGACCTGCAGGTGGGCAGCTCCATGGATGTCATCCTGCCCATCATGAACCAGTTCTCAGAGATCGAGACCTGTGTGGAGGTGAGGGGACTGGAGGGTTTCTGCAAAGCCTTCCTGAGGGGTAGGAGTGCTTGTCTGGTGTAAGCCAGGGAGCCTTCGTGCTTGTGGAGAGCTGCCCTGCTAATGGCATTCTGCAGAAGAACCCCTGTCTGGGTCTTGAAGGCCTGTGCTTTAGGCTTTCTGTCCTTTGCGTTCCTTGCAGGGAGTGGGTTTCAGTGTCTGCCCACTCCGGCTCTCTAGCTGTAACTGGTCTTGGAGCTACGTGCAGCCATTGTTGGGTCAGGGGCTATGGAACAGGCACAGCAAAGCCAGAGCATGAGCAGGAGGTTTCCGTTTTGTTTTTTCCTAATGGTGGACAGACATTGCTCTGTGCTTTGATGAGCAACTTGTCTGACTCAGGGAGCTCATATCGTCTTCCTTCTGCCCCTTGTCACAAGACCATTGCCTGTCCCCGCTCACAGGGCTTTGATCCCAGGTCTCTTCCTTTAAATTCCTAGTGCTCTGCCAAGAACCTCAAGAACATCTCTGAGCTCTTCTACTATGCCCAGAAAGCTGTGCTGCACCCCACCGCTCCCCTCTACGACCCAGAGGAGAAGCAGGTAGGAAGCACTGCTCACAGCCCCTGGAGGAGTCTCCTTCCCCTCACAGCGCTCTGGTCTCTTGCTGTGCTTTTGCCCCTGGGTAGGAGGGTGGAGAGTTTGGGCCGATGCAGCCAGAACAAGGGGAAAGCACACATCTCCTGTGCTCAGAGCAGCCAGCGAGCG
>JANHGO010002815.1:0-28811 GCA_024606505.1 Aquila spilogaster
AACTACACTCCCTGCTGCAGCTACCAGAACAGCTGGACAAAGGCATCACTTCCCAATTGCCCATCTTGTTCAAACTGTGGCAAGGACTCACCTTTAAAGTAAGGACACAAAAGCAGCTCAAAAATGTAGAACCCAAAGATCACTGTAGACTAGGGTAAGATTTAACAATTTAAGAGAGGATTTTGACCCAAACAAAGACTATGAGTCAGTCTTAAAGTGCTGTGAAACCACACTGCCATAGTACTTATTTCCTTGCCAACTTGTTTGTCTTCATTTCTTTCTATGTTCCTATGCAACTGAATCACAAAAAGAAACAGCACAGGTAGTTCTCCAAATGCTCAGTAAAGTATATTACATGAAAGGATTAAGATGCAAAAGTTACTTCAGTATTCAACAGTTTGCAGATCCTTCTAAGTACTGCTTTATCAGTGTTTTGAATATTGACAAGGACTGCCATCTGGCTGAAAGCAGGAGTGGCTAGTGGCCCCTGATACGTGAAATGTTCCGCATAATTGAGAAGTTAGCAGTAAACAGGTCCCTGATACTACAGAACAACATTTGGTGAGACCATAACGTTACTGTGGCTAATTGAACATCTGTTTGCATCATAAAATCCTGTCCTATATCCTTAGATGTACTCCATGAAAGGGATGTTTAACACCAGAACAAGGTGTTCTAAGCCCCTTATGCTCATCTCTGGCAATTCCTGAGTACTGACCGAGGACTGACAGACCAAGATATGCATTAAAAATGATAGAATTACCTATATATTTTTAAGCTCTCTGGCACCTGTAACTCATACAGGTACCACAAACAAATTTGTAGGTATAATCAATTGGAAGTACCACTCAAAGCAAGTACCTCTGTAAGGTACTTACTCTGCAGTAGAGCTCTAAGAGGAGTACCTTACAGCAAGTGGGATGCTCCTTGTCTGAAGTGGTGGAAAAGTAGGGTTATGCAAACAGTATATAGGAGAACACAGGAAGAGGCTATCCTCTGTCTTTCAACTTAAACCTTTCTGGTGCTTTCTGATGACAAGGTTATATTTTTATTTTTCCCCTCTTCTGGTTATTCACCGTGCAAAACACACCATTCAATCTGCACTATATTTTAATGCAATCCTTAAAACTTGGCTCTTGAGACTAAGAGGAAAAAAAAAAAGCTAACTGCTGAGAAGCAGCACACAGCAATTCCACAGCCATATAATTTTTTTGGCAGAAAAGGGATATGAATTTGGCTCTCCCACAGTATTAATAAATGCCACCACACAGCTAGATTGTGAATTAGTTTGAAAGAGGCTTCTCCCAGTTTGTCTTGTTAGAGCTGCTTCCCTGTGTAAGCCGAATATTAATTGCAGCAAGAATTTGTACAATGGTTTTGCAGGTGAGTACCAAAACACAACTCCTCAACAGGTGAGATCATTTAATACATAACAGATACATTCTTATTTAATGCTACAGTTTAAATGAATCAGAATCAGTTAAGCCACCATTCCTGGTCAGCTCTGAAACACAATTCATGTTTCTCTAAGGATCTGAAATATCCAGTAGCGCTTTTTTTTATGGTAATGATTAATCCAATTTCAAAGTACAACTAAACGTGATTGATTTCAAGTTTGCAGAAAACATTTCAATGAGATATCATACATCAATACTATTTAAATGACTAAATTAATTTATACTAAATAAATTAAATTATAAGTAAAAACTCTCAGGAATAATTGTATGATGTATTATTTTTGAAATGGAGAAATGCATATACTATTTAGGAAAGGAAGAAATTTAGCAGAAGACTTAGGGAGCCCATCAACACATAGTTAAAAATGGTTCAAAAACTTGTCCTTTTCTGAAGAATTTTGCTATGTTTTCATTAGAAAGTGCTATTTGACTGTGTTGTTACATTCAATACAGATGGCCTTTATTTTCCTTCTACACAGATTCTAACCTCCAATTACCTCTGCAGATGTTTAGAGATGTTCCTTACACCTAAACATTTAATTTTATTTTTAAAAAATAATATTAAAATATATCATCGTGTTAATCATAATTCATTGTATTTAATATAATATCAATACAATATTGCACATGCATATTAGATCTAAACATCTCTAGATACTTAGAGACATTAATTAAACACCCTAGACAATGACTCTTAAGTATTCATAACTAAGACCAAGTCCTGCTTGACAAAAAAGCAATAGTGATAAAACATTTGGACTCTGTGTCATTCAGAAAGACCAAAAAAAAAAAAATTGAAAACAAAACCAAAGCTGTAAAGCCCTCTAGAGGAGTGAACAGAAAGTAGAAAGCAAGCCTCATACCAGGCATTCACTATCTGCTCTTAGACATTTGGCTATGAGTCTTCTGACATTCTTAAAATACTAAGATCTAATAAACTTCTTCACTGAACACTTAAAGATGTCTTTCCTTTGTCGTCTCCAGCGTACAGCATGCATTAATTCTTTACAGAAGGGCACACTTAGTTTACCTTCTTGAGTGAAAGAGGAATTTGATCATATTCTGTGTCACAGCTTGGTTCTTCTGCACACAAACACTTCAATGCCATAACATTAGACAAAAAATACATTCCAGTGCAAGAGGGTATCGAAGTATGGCTGGGCAATTATTGCAGCCAAATTCGTCATCTCTTGCAAATAACATTTCAAACAAAGTAGAAATCTCTGGTTTCCTTCCCCTTTGCCATTGACAGGATACAAAGGATACGGATAACTCCTTTTCTTTAGACAATTGACACTTGGCTGACCTCAGTTACAGACACTGGAGATATCTCTATGCTGAATCCCAATCAGATATGTAACCATAAAGTGAACAGGTAATCTATCTCTTTTGTACTATTTAGTTGCAGTTAATCATGGTATGGTTCAGTATTACATACGCTTTCCCCTCTGCTCCCTGCAAATTTCATAGTCTGCTGATCTTGTTCACTTCTTTGTCTGTCTCTCCAGGGAGGTATTGTTTGTTTTAAATTCTTTCTGGCATTTCTCTCTCTCTCATATAATGAGAAAAAATATTTTTTCTCATTATCTTATGAGAAAAAAAATAATTACTGCATCCATAAGAGCTTGTATGAGAAATTCTACTATTTAATCTTACCAAATTTTCAGGGTTCCATAAAGTAAATCAGCTACAGTGCTGTTCTTATGAATATTTGTTACTGACCTTAGACTCCCACAGGTCTTCAGAGCTATTCAGCTGCATACACCAAAAAATCCATAAACTATGATAATCCACAGAATAAGTCATGTATTAAGTTCAACATGAATGTGCAAGGGTGAGTGTGTGCATGTTCTGTTTGCATGTAAGTATATTTATACATGAACACCAAAACTGACATCCACGCAAAATTCAGAGTCTTGCCATCATTATGTACGATGTTTAATGAAACTTCAGGAAGACAGACTACATATAAATATTTGCTACATCATTTTATAGATTACGAGCAAGTACTGTAGACTATCTTAATCCACATTACCAGTTTTCTTTCCTGTCATCTTAAGTCAGACACATGACAGTTTCAATATTTAACCTTCAGCAGAAATCTTCCAACAGTTCCAAGTATTCTCAGATCTGAGCTGCTGTATCTCAAAACTATCCTTACACTGAATTCCCCAAACTCAGATCTCACTAGTCTTCAGACACAAGCTATTACTGTCAGCCAAAAACTCTGATGTGTATTAAAAATTTAAGGAAGCATAAACTAAGCTGAATGCAGTAACAAAACAAGTTATATAAGGATATTCTGTTTACATCTTCATAATTTAGGTCAATAAAAAATCCCTCTGCTTTCACTTTTACACTAATGTGCTGTATTATTCTTTTTTCCTGCTTTTGCAATGTCATGAAGGTCAGTCAGTCTTAAATCTACTTACTACAAAGAATGTGGGTCCAGCAAATCATCAGTTTCTGGTATGAGTTTTAACCTCTTTCTTACAAAAATACATCATTAAGGATCAATAATACTGAGTTTCTATTTAGGATAGAAAAGAAACAAACAAGCAACAGACTTAAAAAAGATTCCATATTGTCAGGGCAAGGAGGAACAGATGAAATTTAACTCCTATTGTGCTGGAAAAATTTTAACTTGTTGAAAATTCTGTGTGTTAAAAAATTGGGATTGATGGACACACCTCCCCACATACAAGTAATACTAAAATAAAAGTGACATTCTATGAGTTGATGAACTGATCTTAAAAGAAAAAACAACAAAAATTTCTAATCAAAATGCTTTCTTAAAATTTTACCAAGCACCTGTAACTTTAGCATGGGTGGCTGAGAAGAAGAGGAAGAAAAGTGCATGGTGTAATCAATGACTTCTCTCCAGAGGCTGCCATTTTATCATACAGTTCACCAATGGAGGTTAATAAAACATATTTACTCTTTAACTCCTTGAGCTACTAATGGAGCTTACCTAAGCTCTGCTGCATTCTGTTGACTTACATGGATCTAATATGGGGCAGACATTTAGATGCTACTTTTAACATATGCTAGCTGCTTTCACTAAACAAGAAGTTTCTTCCTAGGATAGATTAAAATCAAAGTGATATTCAACATTAATTCTCACAAAATATATATATACATATACATACCACAGCTACATAAACAAATAATGTTAGCTGCTTCACCTATGAAAGAATAGACATGCACTGGTAATAGTCCAAAATGGCACCTTTTCTGACATTTTTTCTAATTCTCTGACGTTCACTTTTCTTACTTTTTTTTTTTTTTTCTGTATAGAAATTCAGAATAGATTTTCAGTTCCATCCGCACACAAAGATTCTGGGCTAAGACTATTTCCTCTTATTAGTATCATCCATGGTTTAAGTGTGTCTGTAAGAAAGGCTCAAGTACTGCTCAGCACAGCTGTCATGCTTCCATACAGAGGATCTTAGAGTTAACATCTCCCAAATGTGGAACTTATGTAGTTTAACAATTCGAAGTATCCCATTTTTTGATCGGAAAATGCTTGAGAGCATGAAACCAGACAGAACCAAGTGATCATACTCTCTCCTTTCTTGAGAAAATAGTTATTTGCTTTATTAGTTCCTCAGATAAAATGAAATGCAACTGTGTCTATGTGTAAGAATATTCTTTATACTACAAAAGAGAACCACATTCCATGCACATTCAAAATTCCCACTAGGTTCCTTGAGACCTCCCTCCACCCTTGTTTTCCAAACAAGCTGGTTTGTAGCCATATGGAAGAAGATGGCTTTTTGTGAATAGCTACTCATGCATTACACAACAGACTGGTAGACTCTTTTCTACGCCCTATTCTGCTGTCCCTCCTCCTCTTCTTCCCTATTACAAAACTAAAACGTGTGAGTCAGATGACATACTTCAACAGAGTAAGCCACACCTGAACTCCAGCAGGCCAACCCCGGAGCTGGTTACATGAATTCTGGAAGAAAAACAGCAAATCCTGATGTGCAAAATCTCACAGAACATAAGCCATTAGGGAAGGAGAAGACTGCAAATATAAGTATTCAAAAAAGCAGCGGAAGAAAATTGAAATTAGGAGGTAGATAGAGCAGACAGAGATTATATATGTAGCATCTAAAGACTCAGCCTTCTCCAAAACCAAACCAAGTAATAATAGACTGCCTGGTGTGAAAATGCAATTAACTATCATCTCCAGTGAACCAATGTTTCCATCTGACAAAGCATAAACCCTACATAAAGATGAAAGCCTGCTAGCAGAACACCACCAGGCTGATTTTAGTAAGCACAGCCTTTAGAGTGAAGTGCTACAAACAAGCGTATCGTTTTTCAAAGCACCTATAAAATGAAGTTCTGTGGGATTCTTAGCATGCTGTATAATGAAGATTATATCTCAGAGAAAGTAAAGGTTGCAATGCTTTCATTTTTTTCAGCATTAAGACACACAGCATCACTTCCAGAAATATAGTGCTCAAGCATGTGATGAAAGTAATGAATTCCATCAACAGAAACATTGAACATACAGACATAAGGAAAAAAAAAATTAGTAAATAATCTGAAAGATGAAGTTTGTCCTTATTAAGCATTTGAAAAACAAAATTGTAAAACTCAAAGTCTATTGTTAAATGGTTTGCAGTAAAATAAAACCAGTGTAAAATCAGTGAAACCAGTGTAGCAAATGCTTTGCAATATAGTGTTTGCCTGCAGAACGCATGTAGGGAAACCACCTTCCCTCTACTCTATTTGAAAGCTATTCCAGAACAGTTTTTGAAAGTAATAACGTGGTTCTTTCTGCTTCTCAGAACTTGCTTTGAAAACACACCTTGTTTTCTTTGCTTCTTATTGAGTGCACGTTTGTCCTCCATTAGTGAAATATCTACCCTTCCGATTTGGTGAAGCACTTCCCACAAAGGAAATAAAGGAAATGCATGTTCACTTCACTGAAATCAACTGAGGAGCTTCTTTATAAACTAAGCATTTGTGCAAACATTATCTTAAATAAAAACTGACATTATCTGGTAGATCCATATTATCATGAATCATGACCTAAAGACTTTACTACATGAGTTAACTTGGGGAATGCCTTTGCTTCCTCAGGCATTTTATATTTAGAAGGAGAGGTTATGCTGTCGTCATTTTTTTTTTGGAACAGTACTTTATACAGCTTTCTCAAAAGTATTCCTTTGAGATTCTGTGAATCTCAGATGGTCATGTAGTTGCTTTGCTGTAAATACTAGGTTTGCTACACTTTGTGGGAATGAATACATACCTTCCTTCCTTTCAGAATCACAGGCTTTTTATTTCTGAGATAGCTAAACTTACTTCTAGGTGGATAATGCACAGAGGTTTGTGAAGACTTTTTCTATGAGAAGACAGCCTCTCTGCACAATGACAGCAACACACTCCTATGAAGTCTGTTCTCACAAATTATGGAGGGATTATGCAGTTATGTGTTTATTAACATGATATAGCTGAATTCCATAAGCTGAATCTTCATCCATAAGTTTGATGCCCAAGAATTCCATAATGAACTGACAGCATCTGAATCGTGCAGGCCTCTTTAGTATCTTTTGTTATGATTTGTATCAGCTTAAAATATATTATTCAGTTTGTTGCACTAATAGTACAAACACGTATTTGCCTATTGGTAGAACAGGATCTAGCATATTGGCAGTATTCTTGAGGCTTTTAGCCCTATTTCTGAGACATACCACATCTGCAATGGCTTTTTGATTCATTTATGTATGTTGCATGCTGATGAAAAGTAGATTCTTGGACCACAGTGAGTGGAAATCTATGCAAAAATTGTAATATTCTTACTCTTTACTCATATAAGGACTTCTAAGCAGAGGAGGCTATGGATGTATACAGAGGAGAGTGCACTATGCTTTTAAGAAGCCTACCTAAACACAGATACTATCTGTTACAAATATAAGAGTGCTCAGCATTACAAAAGTAAGTGCAGGACACAACCCAACAGAACAATAACTTACCGGGCTTTTTTGTTTGTTTTACTAGAGCAGAAAGACAATTAGCTTTTTAGTATAGGATGACCAACCACATTCAGTTAGAAAGGAAGAAAATTCAGCTGTGGTGAAAACAGGATAAGTACTGTTCAGACATATTTCATTCCATTAAATCATTTCATGATCCATGGGTATAATATCCAAGCTTCATTAGAGTCAAGCCACCCTAACATGGTCAACTCTTGGTCTCAAATATGCATACGATCCAACGTCTAGTGGTTCCCAAAGATACTTGTGAAGTATTTTAGATCACTTTTAAAGTTAAACGTTTGGAAAAACAGTAAAATATTATGAAATGCATATGATGAGGGTTGTAAGCAGGAAAGAATCCAAGTAACCGAGTGGTTTGCAACCAATCTATTTTTTCTTCAAACTGGGAATATGACTCCACCTAAGCAGAGTTTGAAGGAAGATTGTATATATTCTACTTGTCTTAAAATGCTACTGTTTATATCATGCAGTAATGCAGTTAACTTGTTTAAAAAGCACAGTTATTTTTTGACTCCTCTTCAGCCTGAGAGGCTCAATTATCAGATCCTCCCCCCAGAATTCCTAGTTGGTTTTACCTGTACCTTCTTCTTTCTTTACATACCTGATAAATTCCAACTACATTGTACACAGTTCCTCACTGTACTCCTTGATTTTTAAACTATTCCTTCTGTTTGTCCTGACTTTTTAAATTACAAACCTGTGCTTCAGCCTATCCTCCTGTTCCTACCAGCCACGTGCTAATGTCAAATAAGTATATTTTTTACTCCAGTACTTGAAAACATAATTAAAACACAAAGCCATACCAATATCTGGATGTACACTTTGTATTTGCTGGGAAAACATTATCAGTTCACATGCAGCTATATAAAAAGAGAAAATTAATGTACATTTAGCCATTTAGCTAGTCTAATTTTATCTAAAGAGCAATTTTTTTCACAGTTGTTGTAAACCAGATTTCACTCACACCCCAACACACATGAGTAACTACACAAGATAGAAGCAATTATTCTGAGGGATCTGCACTGCATTTCAGTATACCTGAAGTAAAGCACACGAAACCTTATTTCCAGGCTTAAATAACTAACTTAGATGATCTTGTTAAACCAACTTAATTTTGGACTGCAGAAATGAGGCTGTCCTATTCTCTGCTTCCCACTTTAATTGTACTCCAAAGCATTGGCTGGATTTTCTGGGGTGCATGGTGATTTAATGACAAATCAGTCCTTTGAACTGACAAGAGAGCTGCAAAAGTAACAGCAAAAGCCTAGGTCAGGCCTGTCCAGCAACAGTTCAACAAAACACCGAGTCCCAGCGAACACTGGGCTACAAGCACGCTGGAACATAGACACTGTTCAACTTGTGATGAAGATGCAAAGTACTGCATATTAAAAAATAAAATTAATATAATCACATTTCAAAGTTTACCTAACTAAAACAGAGCATGAACTGTGCAAAAATATATTCTTCAAATAACAGTAGAAAGCTCAAGTATTCTGCTTTTTCCTGGTAACAGAATCTATGGAATGCTTTAAAACCTATCACTATTAATAAGTACTCACCATAATATAAATCTAGTAACTACATTCACAATATTATTAAAATAAAGAAAAAAAGCACGTGTTAAAAGATCAAAATCTCAGATGAATCGACTAATGTTCTTATATACTTATATATTATATACTTATATACTCAGTCCTCAAGCTTTCTGCTTAGAGTTTCAGTGAGGTCTCTGAGATCAGTCTAGGATTACAGCACTTCTAAAATGAAGTGAAGACAAAACAAGGTTTTAACTGATCTGCTCGAGGCTAGTCATAGTAACACCAGCTACTCAAAGTAACACTAATCTAAGAGGAGTGAGAATAACTGTCTCAAATACCTCATATGTTGCTAAGCTCTGTCCAGCACAACAATCAGTTATGTGTCTATTAGAATTACCAAATTCCTTAATACCTTCTTTCCCATGTCAACTTTGTGACAACTTTAAATGAAAGACATAGAATTACATTTGTACTCTTATAAAGGTACAAATAAACTTCCTCTTAGCCATAACTCTTCTTTCTAATACAGCAAACTTAGGATTTCTTGACCTCATTTCTCATTTCTAGACCACCGTCTAGTTTTCCAGCAGAAAATGTGAGAGAAGGTCTGAGGGGCAGTCTTCTTAGCACCTTATTAAACATCCTCCAGATCTAACACTTTATGTGCTCTAATGTAACACAATCTTGCAAGTGCTTAAATTTATGAGGATTAGGTCACCCACCATAATGCAGCCTCGGAGCAGAGCGTTGCAGTTGTGAATTCATAGAAAATAACCAGCTTTTGTTATTGCTTCTTAATCAGACTAATTACTTCCCATTTCAAACACCAAACTGTGAAGATTACTTGCCCAGCCTCCAGACAGTTCTAGGACCAGTTTCGCTCCTGTTTTCATCATGTGCAAATCAAAACAATTTGCTCTTTTCTCAGGAGTTCTTATCACACAATAACCTCAGCACTGATCTTCAATAAATTCTATACAGTGTCCAGACAGAAAGAAAAACCTTCAACAGCTCTTTAAGAGGAGCAGAGAAAAACTATGAAAAAAAAATAGCAAGCCTAAATTAAAGAATGGAGTTGTTCAATAAATGAACCTAGTAAAATCCAACAGGAAAAAAGTGTTCCAGAATCAACTAATAAACTGAACTCAGGTTGCAGCTGGATGTGGGGTTAGACAGCTAACAACTCTCAATTCTTCACAAAGCACTGTGCTCCGTAGAAGGTGGGGAAGAAACACAAAACAAAACAAAACAACAAAAAACCAATAAATAAAGCTATAGATGGGAAAAGGAAACAAGTGAAAAGGAGAAGCAGATGAGAAATTCCTGGCTCCTCCTACAGTGCAGACTAGAAACTCGTCTTGAGACAGAGAACACTGTCATTTCTGTTGCTAATAGCCTGCTATCTGTGTCTGATTTATCAGCTTTTGCATACAAATCAGTGCAAGAAAGGTCTGAATTTTTAGGTGCATTAAAGTGCAGAAGGGGCACTCAGCCTGTACAGGCCGGCCCATCACTCCTTTTATGTAATACGGAACAAAGTGTTTTGCTGCACTTAGTGAGGCACTTAGCACTATACTCCTCTCAGATTTTAGTAATGACCACGCTTCTTTAATATGTCCTTTCCATTCTTTCTTTCATAACCCTTCACCTCCTCTTTATTTTTGGTGTCCTCATTGCTTGAAGTATATTTACCTTTTAAATTATTTGCCTACTTCCCTGGCTGTTGCCCCATCTTTTCCTCCTCCTATTTACTTCCTCATTTTTTTGCTCACTGCTTTCTTGTTTCAAAATCTTACATTTTTGCAAATTTCTGATAATATTCAGAAATAGTCAGTTTTTACTGAATAGTATATGCAGCATATATAACATCACGCTTTTATATGGAATGCTTTTACTGATTATATTAAATTCTGTAACTATTTTAAAATCAAGACTCTTAACTGTTAAATGCTGACGCCCCGCTGGCCTCTAGCAAGTGGAGGAAAACTGCTGTCAAGTGAATGCACTTAACCGTTTCCCAGGTGGGTGTGAGCCACTCTATAAAACGTGTGCATTCACCCACAGCCAATGCTGACTTAAGACTTAGTAAAACTACTACAAGTAAAAATACAAACATCACTTTTGATTTATATCTAGTAAAGCCACTAAATAACTTGAAATTGATGAGAGTGAGTTGTTTCAGAATAAGAAACATCCAATTCATTAAAAAAAAATTAGCAAAGCATAACTTAGTGCTGTCCTTTCTCCTTAGTCTATATGGATACATAGATAGACAGAGGGAAAAAAAGGCAACTGGAAAAAATTATAAAGTCTATTTCATAGCATAATGCTTCATTAATAAGCAATGAAGAAGCATCAGCTTCCAAACGAGTCAAACTCTTAAACCCCAAATAGATGAAACCACTTTTCATGAGCACTCAACTACACTCAAGTTTTTCTTCAAAGTAGCTTTAAGAAAGGGAAATCAGATCTTTATGCTAGGAAGTCTTATTTCAGTCAAGAGACATTGTTTAATCTATGTAAATACAGACTAGTTAACCTAGTGTCTACAGCCATCAAGTTCTCATTCTATACAAAATATGTACGTATTATAGTTTACTTGAAATATAAGATATTGAACTCGATCTCTTGCCTTTTCAGAATAGTGGCCACACTATCATTTAGGAAAAGTAGAAGACCTACTGATACAATTCTCAGCAAGAACATCCCTTAATCAAATCGTGTGCATGGAAAATTACAGTAAAAACACTGAGCATGTGATACTCCATCAGTCCTTACTACTTCTCAAATTAAATACTTTCAACTAGTAAACATCACAGAATGCATGCTTCCAAATACTGCTTAAGAACATTCTATATTTTAGCATTCTTTTTTTTGGACTCCAATATCTTTTGACAGGACCTCTGTGTTTTTTTCTCTGAATATGAGAATAGGAATGCTCCTGTGGCAATAATCAGTAACAACCTCAAATACTGCTGTGGTACCAAATGACAGGCCTCTGTCTTCCACTCTTTCTCACAGTCAACAAATCCCATGACACAATGAGAGTTACTACACCACTAATTGTTTTCAGAAGGAATTCTATAGAGACTTTACACACCCATGCTGTAGATTTCAATAAGCAGGTCTCTGTTTGAAATCCATGAGAGTTCTCTTGGTGTTTTTTTTCTCTCCAGTAACTGCTTGTTATTGCACTGCATGCATTTATTATAGGTTTATAGCATTCACCAGTGATATCACCCAAGTAGATCTCTCTTGAAAACAGCGACTTCTAAATTAACTTATAATCATTAAGAAATAATTACTCAGTTTAAAAACCCTGTAATAATTTGAACAAAAAAATGTTTTTTGCTTCTTTATAGAAATAAGAATGGATATAGTATTAAAATGGCCTTTTCGTGAAGTCATCTTGCTGGGAAGTATTGAGCACATGTGTTCAAAATCTGTATTCCACAAGAGCTGTGAAATTCTGAAGTAGCAACCTGGCAATCTGGCATTCATCTGCAGACTCATGAATCATTAATCTGAATTTCTGAATTAGAAATGCCTATCCCTCAGAGCCATTTATAGATACAGAGAAAATGAGTTAAGGTTTTGAGTAAAAAAATGAAGATGAAGACAGAACATAGTAAGTTAGAAAAAAAACACAGGAAGAAGTCCTAAAAAAAGGAGGGAAAAAAAAAAAGAGACTAATATTGGAACTAGGTACTCAACAGGATAAGAAGCAATGAATAGGAAAAAACTTGTAAGCTTGTCAGTGAAAGAAGAAACGAATGTTAACATCAATTAACGTAGCCATTCCAGCAACTATTAACACTGATCCTATGGAAATATTGTTTCAAAGGAAGGGACCCTTCTAGATACTGAGATAATGAAAGATAAAAAGTAAAGCACAATATTAGCCTCAGTCAGGCCATGCTTGAAACTTAAACTCAATGGCTAACATTAATGCAGCTTTGGAATCCAAGAACTATCCTAACAAAAAAGATAGGTTAACATTGTGCATGACTCTCCTCAATAACTCCCCTTCAATTACCTCTCGTTCTCCTTAAGAAGTTATTCTTCATTTCAGCTACGTTTCTTACAGTTTACCACACTCTTACCAGTACAAAAAAATCCACTGGAGAAAAACATCACAGAACTGTCAAGAGGAAATAACTTGCCAAAGAAGGAAACTTGCAGTATTTTACTACCGCCCTTCTCAGTCTCATTAGCATTCTTTCTATAGGTTTTCTATAACAAGCTACATTTGACCAGTAGCCTTGTCAGATCTTGAACGTGGTATCAAATTACAGGAATTATCTCCCTCCTGCTGAATTGACCTGTATTTTACACTGTTGAATTTGGATTACATTGGACAAAGACATTAAAATCTCAACTACAGTTTTTTTTAGAAAGAATTATAGTTACTGATCCACAGTACAGAGCAAGTTATATTCCAAACACCTCTGTTCTAGAATTCAAAGTGTGTACCCAGCACAGATTCTGATACACAGTTGTCTTCAATGTTCATACTTCCCGATTTCCCTAGATAGTGAGATAGAGCTCCATCTCTAAAAAAGGAGTGTAAAAGGTTCAAGTAAGATATATTTTTAGAAAAATACAACATTATCAGAAATAGTTTTTAAGGATTTGAAGAAAAATTTGGTTTTCTATCACTGTTGTGTTTTCCTTGGGCTTTTGCTCCCATGTCAAATGCCACCCCCGTATCTTCATTCTAATACTGTTCCTGTTCCTAGATTTTTTGCAGTTTTTCTATGCTTATCAGCATCCCTTGATTTACTTCCTGCAAGGATCACAATATTTGCAAGGTTGCCGTTTCCTAATCCATTTTCCTGTTCTTTTACCCTCTTAAGCCTGTGCCCACTATTTAATATATTTGCCCAGTGTTGACTATAGAACACTATCATACTATGCTAACCCTCATTAAAAAGTGAGAATATACTTAGGATTAATTTTCCTTATGACAAATTTTGTTGATAACCATTATAAGTAAAAATGTTAGGTAATGATAATTAAATGTTTCCACAAACGCCTATTCATATAAGTTTTACACTGCAATCAAAAATTCACAAACTACCACATTCTCATTTTCTACAGTCAGATGGAGTTGTTTCTTATGTGCTTATTTAATGAATTTCACTGTTAATTAGAACAACTTGCCAGTGGTGATCTGTAAAAAACATTAAAAAAATCAATATTTACAGAGTAAACATTACAACGAACAGCCAGAGACTAAAAGGACAGAGGGAGGGAAGAAACTGTAAGATTTTATTAGCTTAATTGGCAATAAAATAATCCTCATAGAACACAAATGTTTCCAGTACCTAATGATTTACTTCTTTTCCCCTGGTAACTATCCCAGCCTCACGGGATCTGATGACTGAAGCTACAGGACAAATGGCACACCTCTGGCTGCGACAGAAAGCTGCAGGATCTTACACCACTAAAGGTAATACCTGCAAACATTCTGAAATGAGTTTTCTGCAAAGGTTGAGGGCACAGGGGATAAAACAAGCAGACCTGATTATATATGCTTTCCACCTTACAGACAGGAAAGCTGAAGAAACATTAAAAAAAGTCAGAGAAAACCAAATTACATAATAAGATTTCCTTTTCCCCTTCTGGGAAGTAATATGTTAATTCATAGAGCAAACATTATTTTATTTTACCCAACAACTCAAAAAAGTACATGCAGAGGTTTCCTCTCCTAAGAAGTTCTTGGAGACAGAGTTAGGCGATTGCTATTCACAATAAGGGAAATCAGCAGTATTAGTTATCAGCACTATGAGTTATCATCCATACTTCTGAATCATGTCTTCATGCTCAATCAGCAACCTACAACGTTTAAATAAAGACAAGAAATTTCATCACGTATGTAATTCCCAGGTTTGCATACCCCATTCTGATTGCTATTTCCTGTACATACTATACTCACAATGCAGCAGGTTGTTTTGCCTTATCACAAAAACAAATAAATAATTCTGGAAGAAATACATCATTATCCTTCAGTAAAAGAGATTAAGAGAGCAATCTGTCATTTATAAAATCAAGAACTAATGCAAACTACTTAAAAAATAATTCCATGGCTGAACATTTGGTCGTTTTAGTTTTTTCCCCAAGATTTGCCAGATTCCCCTCCATGATTCATGCATCCTGCTTCATAATGAGCATCAAGTGCAAGCAGCCTTCAAAGCAGTAGCCTTTCAGTTACTGCAGCTGCTACCACAGGCTCACAAACTGTGCTGATCACCTTTCAGGTTACAATCAAAGAGGAAGAAAAAATTTAAACCAGCTTTAGTCCTGCTTCCTCAAGGAGTAGAGATTTGATCTCCAAAGCATATCTTCTACCAAGTAATCTTATTCCTCACACTAAAAAACCTTTCAACTGAATATTATTATATTTGGTCTTCCATCAAATCTCAGTACCCTGAAATTAATTCCACATGGAGGGCAATGTGAGTTATTTTTTATCACTACTGTAATAATCTGTAATAATCAACTTTGCCAGTTATTTCTAGTACACATTTTTAATACAAGTCATTTTAATCACCATTCTAAAAATCATTTAAGACTGAAACAACTAAACTAGCAGTTCTATCATCATATACTTGTATTAATTTCTGTAGCTGAAGCCACAGAGTTGTGAAATTTGAATTATCACTACAATACCTACTGTCTGCACCCCAAATACTTAATGGCATTTACTATATATTATTCTCTTATGGCTTAATGTGAGACACTAAGGCACATACAGTATTAATGATTCCAAATGACTAATTAGTATTGTTAATTCAGCAACCGTTGTTTCATTTATGGTAACTGCTACCACAACCATCTTTTATTTCATAAAAGCACCACAAATTCAAGCTTTCTCAGTAAAAGAAGAGAACAGACATCAACTGTGAGCACTAGTGTAACTTCAGAGCCATGATCCTACACCTTGGTTAAATCTGAAGAGGTGGCTGTGTTAAGATCTGAGAGTGCGACTTTCATTTTAAATCAGTTTGATTCCGTTAATAAATACTAGGGACTAGGTAGTAACTGAGATGGTGGATGCTTCTGTGTGCTATTATTAAGTCTCAAATTTGCAAGTATCATTTTGATAACAAGTAAAAGAAGCAGCTTTCTTCTTACTTCATGTTTTTGAAAGCTGTAATTATTTAGATCTGGAATTTCTTCTATACCACTTAAATTTCCCCAGCTCAGATCATCCTTTGTTTCAGACACTGGAACACAATTTAATTATTACTAAGGGTGTTTTCAAATGAACATAATTCCTTTTTGATCCTAAAAAATCAGACACGGTCATTCCCTTCTAAGTTATCTCTAATGGCTTCTGATGTGTTCTTCAGACAGCCTGAAATCTGAAATTATGTTTTTTCATCTATCTAATTAGACAGGGATTTTAGAGCTCTGTTCCCTATTGCTAAAATCACTAAAAATATTATATTAAAATAATACCACTTCCATGCTGATTTGCAGGTTAGCATCTTCAAACTGGGATTTTGCCTAACAAATCTTAACCAGACTATGTGGTACCAAACAAATATCAGATACAAAGCAGTGTAAATTGTCAGGTAACTTCATAATAAAAAAAGGAAGTTCAGAATCATAACCTCTTTCCTACTTTCCAGATATCAGATACTTTTTCTAAATAGTCATTACAACCACTTCTTACAATATATGATTTAATTTTTTCTTAATTTCATCCCAATATTCCCAAGAATCACAACACATCACTGAGGACTGCCCAGGAAATTTCTGAGCAATATTCCATCCTCAGTGTAGCCTTCCCTTCTCTCTATGATTTGAAATGAATGTTATTTACAATATAAGTCCAAACTCTAAGTTATATTGTATTTATGTACCTTGAACTCAGCTTGCTAGTATACAAGAAGGGTCTGTAGTCACTAATTGCCACTAAGAAAGTCCTCAATCATTTCTTTTTAAAGAAAGGCCAATTCATCAGACATCATATTGACTTGCTCGTCTGATCTTAGTTACATATTTATATTTCTAACGACTGTTGTTTCCTCTGATGATGTCAACCACTGACTCAGCAGATACTGTGGTTCCCTTTTGATGTCTTCAAAAATGATGGCTTCTGACTTCTGCTAATTACAACTTTTGGTCTAAATCAATGGTTTTTTTGAAAGCATATTGACAGAACCCATTTTCAGACTTCATTGTCTCATAGTTCACAAATACTGACTTATGAATGTTGTTTAATGGAAGTATCTTTCAGTACAGTTGTCTCAAAGATTAATAGTCCAAAACTGCTAAATAATTAGAAAATGATTGTTTTTCTTCCCTTGGTGGGATTTTTTTTCCTTTACCAGGTTTTACTTCCGTGACCAAAGTATCCATTAAAAATCCTTCTTTCCTACAGTTTTCTTTCCACACATTTTGCAGCAATTCTAAAGGTATTTGTCACCAATATAGAACATCTCTCTTTGTCATCAATTTAAAACATTCACAACTCTACATTTTATCAGGTCTAAATAGCCTCCATTTTAACACCAATTAATTAGCCATACCATTCGAACATTTTAACTTGCTTTCTTATGATTCTCTGTCTCAACTCCAAGCTTGGGCATTGTTGCAAGTACTCAATTTGAGGATAAAGAGATACTCAAAACAATTCAAATCTAACGAGTGACTTAAAAATCGCACCTTCAAACCAATGCACTATGTCTCACCAATATTTATTAACCACATCGATCACACTACTGCATGAGAGTTGCACCAAAATCCTCCTTGAAAACAGATTTTGCTTCTTGATTTTTCAACTCCTCTCACAGTACTTCAGTTGTAGAGCAGCTCTAAACTAACTCCCACAATTTTACTACTGGTGATATTTTATTCAGTATTCACCACAACACTATGAACTTCATTAAGTTTCAAGCAAAAGCTTGCTCTTTCCAGGCTTTCATATTACTGTTTCCTGATAATGTCTTCTTAAAATTATAGCTCTCTACCACTTGTCAGCCTCTTCTGCACTATAGCTAGAGAGTCACAGTAAGAGCAATGCTATCTTCTCCACCACGGTATAAAACTATGCTGTATCCTTTCAAGATTTTTTTTTAAGAAATATAAACTGCAAACTTTGTTGTGTAGGTGGCTGAGGGCATCTTCTGGACTACATAAACTCTGAGTACTAAAAAGTTGACTCATTCAACCCCTTGGGCTCAATTTCTATCAACACCATGGCACTCTACGGCCATTCTCCATGCAGCTAAGGTGACACTACTTTGGAGCTCATCTTGAGATGCACCATTCATGGCGTCTTTAATGAGACTATGATAATCTGATATATATAAAAGTTTCTAAAGCTCTTACACAGAAAGGTCTGACAGCAGACAATGAAAAATCCTCACTTCGTTTCTAGTCTTTACTTGTAGAGTTTTATGTCCTCTAGTCGATTTCATTACTTTAAACTCACTCAGTGACTGACTACAAATTTTATGAATTGGCTCCTAGACTGTATCCTTTGCATTGAGTTTACATATACTTTGATCATAGCAGGTCCTCTCTTCTTTCGGTTCACATTTTTAACAGTTGCACAACAGAGCCCTGCCAAAACACTTCATTTCATTTTACATATTTCCTAATGTGTGATGATAACATTTCAGAAACCATTACAACTCTATTTTCCTTAAAAGACAATGCCAGTTATTAAAAAATCCCTGCCAGTATCACCACAGAGGTGAGAACTCCAGAATGACAGTGCAGAAAGCAAAATAATATATTTCTAACTCAAACAAAGGAGACAAGGTTAAAAAAAAAAAAAAAAGGAAAAGTAAATATGCTATGATCCATCAGAATTGGCCGCAGTGATTAATAGGAAATTAAATAAATACTAAGTAATTTAAAGCTGTAATTTCTCCTTCACGATGCACACTATCTTACATACTAAGAATAAATGGCAATATTGTATATTTACAGGTCAAATTTATTTAAAGTGACATAGACAAGAAACTAACCCTTATACAAGGAAATATCCACCAAAGCCACTGGGAAACTTCGTTTTTAAAACTGGGCTGAAGCAGAAATTGAAACGTTCAGGTACAGAAGATGAATGTGCAGTGGAAATAAGTCTCTGAACTCTTTCACTGCATTTTTTTATTTTATACATATCTGTGGGAAACAGAAATGAGAAACAGAAAGAGAGCACATGCATGTTTGTGACAGCGAGCAAAAGCACATGTGCATGAGACAAAATCATCCCGTAGCATGGAAGAGATAGGGGAACATTTATTAAACATCATCTACAACAAATTTTATCTCACAGGTGTGTGAATCAGGTAGGCTGGATGACAAAGATCACAGTGACAAAAAGACCATCTTGTTCAGCACTACTTTACGTCCTAGTAGTTGGTCAGTTAAAGCAGCAAGGAAAAGAAGGCCATGAAAGACGAGCCCAGTTAAAAACAAACAAACAACAAAAGAAGTCTCAGTGAGAGTCAAACCCTACATCACTTACAAGGGCTCCCATTACAGGACTATGCGAAAACATGAAAGACTAGGCAAGAACCATTTAACCTTCAAAGAGAAAACTTATTCAATAGTTCACCTATGAAACTTGCAGTCTGTAGTAAGGTTTTAGAAGCCTATTCTTAGTCTTCACTGTCCCCCCCACCAACCCGCCTTAACTATTAAATATGGTGGCCACAGCACTTCCTACTCTCTTTCAATGCAACAAATACAATTTATACAGTGATTACAAAAGACTCAAATGAGAATAAGTTTTCCAGAACTTTGCACCTATTTTTTCTCCAATTATTAAAAAAGCAGCCTTTCATAACCCTATTAAATATAAAATTCCATGAAGTAGACTGAAGAGCTAGCTACCAATCACGTTGTTTACTAAACAAAGGTTGTAATTCACTGTGCAGCATAGAGTGGGATAATCACTTCTCTCAGGTGGCTAGCAATGCTATGCTTCATGCACACCAGGATGCAGTTGACCTTCCTGGCTATCTGAACTCTTGACTCATTTTCAACTTGCTGTCAATGAAGTACCCCTAATCCCTTTCAGTGGGCCTGCTTTCCAGCATCTCATCCCCCTTTTTCTGTCCCCACAGACTTGAAATAGGATCAGCAATGAGCTGAGGTTGAGTGCTTTTGAAATTAGAATCCAACTCATTTGATTTGGAAGGGATCTTTAAAGATCATCTAGTCCAACTTGCCTGCAATGGACAAGGACGTTGGCATCTAGATCAGGTTGCTCAGAGCCCTCTCCAGCCTGACGTTGAATGTCTCCAAGAATGGGGCATCCACCACCTCCCTGGGCAACCTGTTACAGTGCTTCATGACACTTACTGTAAAAGTTTTTTCCTTGAATTCAGTCTAAATCTCCCCTCTTTTTTGGGCAGTATTTGGTGGTAGGTGGACAGTTGGACTAGATGATCTCAGAGGTCTTTTCCAACCTTAATGATTCTGTGATTCTATTCTATGATTCCTATAATCTCCCTCTAGATACCGAAAGGCTGCTATCAGGTCTCCCCAGAGAAGCAGGAAATGTGGAAGAAATGCAGTACAATCTAGTAGTCCTTCCTTCAGTGTTCCAGTACTATACAATCTTTCACACTTTCCATGCTGTCCAGAATACCTTCTTGTGCAAGAAACATTTCCTAGCTGGAGGGTCATCTATGCCAAGCCATACTATACGTATGATGGTATTGATTCCACGTGCCTAGAAGAACTTAATAGCCAGACAGTTCACTACTAATTTTCCTGTAAAAGGATGTTCCAAATTAGACCAAAGTATCTGTTTTCTACATTTCACATTTAGCCTGTCATAATTAACCCTACTTTCATTGTGGAAAACAAATTAAACACAGCCAGACAGATCCAACCAGACTTTTGCCCATCTGAAGTCCACAATAATCAAGGACGCAGAGCTAGAACCTCGGGGCATAAAAGCAAATTACCTGTAGATATACGCATGAGCTGCTCCACTCTGAGAAGCTGAAGTGACATAATTTAAAAACTCTTTTTTGGCTAGAAAAAGAAATGAACGGATGAAGTCCTCAGGACATAACCTAAAACACCTCTGAAATATAAAATTTTATAACGCTGTTATTACAGTTTCAGCAAGATTCTTAACTGATCTCATCTGATGTCTTCTGTTCCTCTCCCACCGAAATCTGACTCCCATACTATTTTGAAAAATTAGTTGCTTTTCTTGGTAGACAATTCTTTCTCTTTTATCATTTAGCTATTGATCATCTATTGTGCTTTAACTATCTCGCTATTTGTCTGCATTAGTGTTACATACCTCTATGAATACACAAGGTAGCAACTGCACTGTAGGAGGAAGCTGATACGCATTTTCCTCCCAGTCACTATAATTTCCTTCAGAATGAATGGCAGTGGCTACCATGAACCAATACACCCAATCATCAACACTTTTTCAGATTTAAGAAAACCATTTCGTAAGGTACTCTACTACAGACACTGCATGGATATATTTACTTCTGGATTAATTTTTTTTATTCTAAAATTATATATCTATGATAATTTAACTACAAGATGCAGTATACACTTCAACTGTATAGTAAAATTATAGAGTGTGCCTATAAAGAGAACTCTATCAAATCGTAAAAATATATTGGAAACAAATGAAGAATACAGAGCTCAATTTGTATGAAACCTCAGTTTCTCTCCTAAGAAGGATTTTGAATGCTTTATTTTTTGAAAGTCCACACTTTTACAATTTAAGTTCCAACATGGAATGGATAACTAATATGACATTCATAGACGTATCTTCTGTTGAAGAGTTCCAAATCATTGTCTTTCTTTGACCAGTGCAAAGCCAGCAGGAAAGGCTCCTGTCAAAGGCATGCAATCATATCACGGATAGAAGCTGATGGATTCATAGGCACCTCATGCAATGCCTCCTTAACTTTTACTACCTCCATAAAACGTTGCAAACTTCTGTGTTCATTTTAAGATTGCTAACCAAAATGATTTATACCTCATCCTCCTGTACAGAAGGAGAAAGTCATATTTATGTCATTCATTAACAAAAGTAGAAACGGTATGTAGTTTTCATTACTAGCAATAGAGTTTGCCTTGACTTCACAGTAATTCCAGGCTTATCTGGAGAAGTTAAATGTTAGCAGAGAAGCGATCTCTAGCACCTCCCCTACGAGGACAGGCTGAGAGAGTTCGGGATCTTCAGCTTGGAGAAGAGCAGGCTCTGGGGGGACCTTATAGTGGCCTTCCAGTACCTGAAGGGGGCCTACAGAAAAGCTGGGGAGGGACTTTTTAGAAGGGCACATAGTGACAGAATGAGGGGAAACGGTTTTAAACTGTAAGAGGGTAGATTTAGACTAGATATTAAGATGAAATTCTTTATTGTGAGGGTGGTGGGATGCTGGAACAGGTTGCCCAGAGAAGCTGCGGGTGTCACCTCGCTGAAAGCATTCAAGGCCAGGCTGGATGAGGCTGTGAGCAACCTGGTCTGGTGGGAGGTGTCCCTGCCTATAGCAGGGTGGTTGAAACTACACAATCTTAAAGGTCCCTCCAAACCCAAACCATTCTATGATTCTACAATCTAGGCAGAGCACATACCACTTACTTTGAAATAACTCTTCCAGCAGAGTAAGAGACCTGTCTACCCAGGTAATAAACAGAATAAACAGTCTCTGTAATTTTACCAAACCTGAGAGGGTATCTACACTATGAAAGTACACTAAGATAACGAGAGAATGTGTGCCTGCATGAATACGTGTAAACACTCGCAGGCAAACTTTTTATTTCCTTATTACAGTTCCCCTTTTGACAGTGATAATACTCAATTCTAATTGTTTTCACAGAAATTTCTGTTACATATTGAGATGCTGGATGACAGAATATAAAAATTTAAGTCATCCTTTCCTTCTACTGAGATCAGATTGTCTCTAGTTGCCAGCAGAACTACCACAGCAACCGTGAGTCCCCTCATAAAAGAGCAAGTTTTCTATAGATGTGGATGATGCAAGTCAGATGGCAGCCTTCAAACCAGCAAACTACGTCACTATAAGCAACAAGATTTCCCTTCATTTCCCTCCATTCTCTCTCAAAAAGCTATCAGAGTCTGTTCTGCAAAGTGCTTACTTCTCCGGTTTATTAGGACACTGATACACAAGTTAGATCATTAGAGCTATTCACAAAAAGACTAACAGAAAAAAAGGGAGGCAAAGCACAGTTTTCTCCCTCTGTATCTGCACAGAATGTCTGTCCTAAAACAATACTCATGAACTCTGCTAACCTTCCGGAGCTTACAGGACTATTTCATACAAATCCTGAATTTGAGAAATATGACATTAATTTAACTACAAGCCGTGAATATAGTCTCTGTTAATATATATCAGCATTCAACTGCATTATCAGAGGTGTCTCAAATTTACAATTAATAAGTCAACTACTGCGAAGAGGCAGCATCCGACCCTAGGAGAACCAGAAGTTTTCACACATTAAACAATCCTCTGTTAATACAGTGAAACTAATTTTGAGCCAGCTCAGTGATCTACACTGCTTTGATAATAATAAAGCATATATCCCATTATTATTCCAGCAGTTCAAGTTACAGAAAATTGTGAACTTGTTGAATTAGACTGGTTATGACGTTATTAAAGAAATAGCAGAAAACTACGCATGCCTCTTTGAATCTGCTACAGGGAGGATGCCAGTAACAAAGAGTTACGACATGCATTGTACAAATTTTCAGCTGTACACTTCATTTACGCTTCCTTGCCTAGAAGAGAAGATAAAACATGCTGGCCATAACGTTCAAAAAGCAGATAAAAGTAGATCTGGTATCATTTCACCATTCATAGAATCTCTCTGATTGCCAGTGACTGGAAAAGAGTACAGCTGCTACTGCTTTGTTTGCTTGTTTGGTGGTTTGCTTGTTTTGAGCGAGAAGATGACTCAATTCAACAAGAATGAATACTAGAGGAAATCTTAAGTTTCTCTCTAATGCTTAGGGACAAACTTGAAAGACAAAAATGAAGATTAGCCTGCTGGCAAGTAATTTGGGGCTAGGAAATACTTCTCTATATTGAGTCAAAAAAAGACTCAAGTTTTTATGCAAATCCTCATTTCCATGAAAACCATAGTGTTTCAGTGGCAGTGGCTCTGATCACTGTTCTGACCTTTTTAGTGATGAATTTTCATCTGATACGTGTGAGGAGGAAGAATATTGTTTCTATTCATTACTAAAATATTTTTTGCAGGTAACCAGCATGTGTTGTTAGGAGTATCACTTCAGAACACAGAAGCCAGGTCCCCCACAGTACTAAAGGTACCATATAAACACAAGGCAAAAGAAATCCATATCCCTTTCACTTTAAGGCACTTAAAACCCTAGATATTTCCAGCACTGATTAAGTATTAATTCCTAACTGTGGCATAGCTACAGCAACAGGTCCTTCTGCTGGAGATATCATGCATACAGAAAGATTTTTTTTCTGTTGGTATAGCTAGCAGAAGGTCCTAATTTTCCAGCTACCATAAACTAAGCCAGCAAAAGCACTAGTCAGCACAGCTGCATCTAAAGTAGGAATCTGCTGATGTCGTGCAGTTTATTCATAATTCCTCAGTGATGTTGCTATGGGAACTTCTGTAGTGGGAGTTGCTTATATATGATCCAAGTTTCAGACGAAGAACAAATTAAAGAAACCAAGAATGACAGGAAACCATACCAACACGTTGTGTCCCATTTACTGTCCTCCTGAAGAATCTCAGTGGAGATGATGAATTTGTTCTTATTGTCAGTAACCAGACAAGACGAGCATCACAGCACTGATTTATAACATGCTTACTGTTCTTAACTATTTAACTACTATCTACTGAACTTTTCCTGAGGCTTTATTTTTAACATTTAAAAACAAACAGATTTTACCCAACTATGCATACAAGTCTTTCTGTAAATATTCTTTTTATCTCCTTCCACGATCGCCTGTGGCCAATCCGCAAGTTTGATCGTACAAGCACCTACACTTTGTGGTACTATTCATCACACTTCTCATAAACAGCCAACTCACAGAATCACTGATGTGGGAAAGGACCTCTGGAGATTGTCTAGACCAACTTCCTCACTCAAAGCAGGTTCAGCTAAATCTGACTGCTCAGGGTCATGTTCAGTCAGTATCTTCCAGGGATTTGTGGAAGTGAGTCTTTCCATTAGGGCCTGAGACCAGGAAGGCACTGGCAACCTCAGCCTCCTCTACATGATACATCGACAGATCCCCTATGTCCTATTCAGCAAGGGCCTTACGTCCTTCTTAGTCTTTCTTTTTGTTTCTATGAGTATGCTAGAAGCTCTTTTGGTTGCCCCTCATGTCTTTATCAGATTCATCCACCTCTGGCTTTCTTAACCTCAACCTTGCATGCTCAGACAGTGTCTCTGTTTTTCTCCTGGGTGATATGACCCTGCTTCAACCTCACAGGTTTCCTCTGCTCACGTTTAAACTTTCACAGAAGCTTCTTGTTCATTCAGATATGCCTTTCTGCGCTTCAGTTCAATATCCTACATGTCAGCATGGATTATTCTTGAGCTTGGAGGAGGTGATCCTTTAAAAAAAATATACAGCTTTCCCTCTCTTCTTTCCAGGAAAGTCACCCACGAGATTGTTCCAAGCAGATCCCTCAATAGGCCAGACTCTGCTCTCTTGAGATCCAAGGCTGTGATCCTGCTATTTGCCTTGCTCCCTCCTCTGACAGTTCTGAACTCCACCACCTTTTCATGTTTACTGCAGTGAAGACTTCTCCTAATGTTCATATCAGTTCTTCCTTGTTTGTAAGAATCAGGTCCAGCAAAGCTCCCCCCCTTGCCAGCTGTTCAATTGCTTGTGCTGGAAATTTACCAAGAATGTGCTCCAGAAAACAGCTGTATTTCTTGTGTCATGCTCTTCCAGAAGACGGCAAGAGGGTTGAGGTGCTCTGTCAGAACCACAGCTTCCTCCAGCTGTCTAAGGAAAACATCATATCCTACATCTCCTCAGTCAAGCAGTTTACAGCAAACACCCATCACGATGTCACTCATATTGGGTCACCCTCTAATCCTAATCCATTAACTCTTAACTGAGGGAGAGCTTTGTATATTCCAGGCACCATTCTCTCATCACAAGAGCAACTCCCCTTGCTCACTTTCCTGATCCACCCTTTCCAAAACAGGCTGTATCCATACACTGTGGCACTGTGTCACATGAGCTAATCTCTGCAATCCCAACGATACAGTTTAATTGCACACAGATTTCTAATTCCTCATGTTTAATCTCAATGCTGCATGTACAAACACTTCAGAGGTACTTTGCTGGAGGTAACAGGCCAAGAGTGATAACAGTAAAGTGATAAGAGACAATGTTCTGCTTATCAAAACGATTGCAAATGCTTCTGAAATGCAACTGAAATGTACATTTTAGTACTGCTCTAAAATCACTGAAATAAGAGCTAAACAAAAAGCACACATTTGGTACAACACCCCACGGCCCTAGTCCCAGTAAACAAGAACTACTGGCTTGCTACCAAAAATACCAAATTGCACAGGAACAGCAATGCAGGTCTGCTTACACCACAAATAAAGCCAGAAAAATTAAGAAAATGTGTAATGTCTAATATGTATATTGAGTGCCCCTGCCCCACAAAGTCTGCACTGGCTGTAGCATGAGCTTCAAATTACTCCACAAACATTTCAGTAAAATGGCAGCTAGGAAAAACAACTCCACTCTGGAGTCTTCCTTTCTTGGACTATACTGTATAGGAAGTACATGAGCACAGCTATATGACTGGTATCACTGCTTGTTTCAGGGAAACCAAATGGTACATGGAGGAACCTATTTATGAAAAGTCAAACATACTTATGTATGAGAAGCTGTAGTCAGTAAGCATTTATGCTTTACCTTCCCATTATTAATGCTGGCAAAGAACAGCACTCAGCCTCCGCTCTTCTCCAGTGTATTTCTGTTTCAATATACATATCAATATTAATTTATCCTGCTGAGTTACTGTCGTACCTAATGAGCAAACACACAATATGTGACATGTCTTTTTATGCCCTTGATTTTTTACATTATCTCTAATTAATTCAGATCACTAATAATAAATTTGAAAGTGGTCACAATTAAAAAATCATATGCTGTAATACTGCACAAAACTTATTCGATGCACAAAACCACATAGCTTATCTTGTTCCCTGTCACAAAAGATAGTTGCCAAATTGTTAAACGCAAGCCCAAGTTAAATAATAAGAAAACTTACATGTCTGTTTAATAACAAAAAATAAAACCAAAAAGCCATATGACGTCACAGGCATACACACATGTAGGTAGGCTGAAGTATTATTATCAGAAATCACTGCATTTTACTTGCCAAATGGCCCAGGTGCATGTCATGTGTAATACACATGGGTTTCAACTCAACTGAGTGTGTATGGCAGGTAAAAGAGGTGGAGTAAGCACCGCACTGCCCTGTCCACAGGTTCCATTGTTGCCTACACAGTCCACACTCGAGCTACGTGATATCAACTCATAAAAACTATTGGTAAAAATCATATACTGACGTTAAAAGCTTATGATCTTCTGGGGCCATATTACTAGCTGTCCAGGACCGCACGTGACCCACAGGCTGGACATGCCTTCTCTACATTATCATCTACAACATTTTTTAAGCTAAGAAGATGAACTGCAATTTTAAATTAACTCCAGGTATTTTTTTCCTTCTGATGGCTTCAATTTCAAACTAAACCTGAACTGTATTGCTCCCAATTTTTGTAAATGATCGCAACACTCACTGTTTTCTCAGGAAGCTAGTAAAGCATTAATGAGCATAATGCCTTTCAAAACAACACAAAGGCCAATCCTGGATTCACTAGTCACACCTGTATTCACAAATACCATGTCTAGCAGAGGACTTATAAAATGAAACAACAAAGCACAGAACTTCACATACACATGACATTTGCTATATAGATCTTTTTCTTTCAGATTAGCCCTTCTCTCATCCCATGGTCTAAACATTCATTTGAATTTTGTGTGCATTGGTGTACTTCTGGAATGTGTCCTCCAGTTCTATCTAGTACAAAAGGAACTCAATCTATGTCTCTAAAATTATTTTATAATGTGAACCAAAGCACAGTAAGTGGTTGTGATCAAATGTGATTCAAAGGCATGCTCCTGATTCAAAGCAAAGCACAAAGGGAGATGCACCCAATAAAGTCACTGAGAGCCCTGCCATTCCCTTCAGTGAGAAACAGCTTGGTTCATTTCTCTGTCTCTCTGTTTTTAGTTCTCTCTCATCTTTCAGCATAGGTTTAGTAATACATGAAGAGAATAGTAGAATCAGTAAATGCAATGGAAGAGCAGTCTATTAAATACAAGAAAATTTTGCCAACACGATTTTTTTTAGATTGCTTGCATTGACTCCGATTTTTCTTGTTTTGACAGTCAAGCCCTTAGAACTAAAGCAATGGGATATAGTTGGTGGTATTTCCAGATGCGTATTCATAGATGTGTTTCATGGTCAGACTGTCAAGCCCCAGCTGACTACCCTTGAATGCAATACGGTTCTGCAAAGACTGGACAGTTTATCCACATCCGCTAAGTTGTGTCTATGATGGCAAAGTAACATATATAAACATCAGATCCTTTTGTCCAAAGTACTTTCCTCAAACATACCTCTCCTCACTCTTGCTGGTACATAGGGGAAAGAAACATGAGGTGGTACAGTGCAGTGCAAGGACTGAACATGGAAAGTTACTGCAGTAGTGGCTGTTTAACAACCTCATAACCAGAAATAATAAAATATTT
>JANHGO010002816.1:0-28805 GCA_024606505.1 Aquila spilogaster
CATGAGAAAAATGCAGTTATAAAATGGTTCAAAATTAAAGTAAACTTTTAATTCACTCTGTGTCAAATTATTTCAGACTGTAAAGTATAGTTGTGTGGTGACAGGTTTTCCGAAACCTGTTCTCAAATTGTGCAACACTTTCACTATTTCAGAGGCAGAAACCAACAAACTACTCCCCCTCTCCATCCCACTTAAGGCCTCCTCAGTCCTTTAGAGCTCAGAGTTATAGTCACAGAGGCTTCCTACCGCAGTATTTTCCCCCTTGAACTGCTGCTGCTTTGCTGCAGCAGGTTCCGCAGCAAGGCAGCTACACTTAGTGCCTGTCCTGCAAGCCACATGCTATCCTATGGTCAAAAATCCATTGGAAAATGTAAGGCATCATACTTGAGAAGCATGCTGTCAGTATGAACAGGAGAAAGTCCTTCACTTAGAAATTCTCAGCTGCTCCACTAGCTTTAACTCATTTTCAGGTGTACTCAGCCTTCAGTTCCTGCTTGAGACAGGACCTGCATGCAGCTCACCTTCTCTAGAGGCAGCACCTGTGCAGCTGGAAGCAGGGAATGTTGTTCTTTACTGCTGGCTAAAAATTATAGATTGTGCACATCTGCACTCTGCAGCTGTCACCGGCCTCTGCCCAGAGTGCTCATCCTGCCTCAGAGCAGCAGCTTGCCAGCAGAAGATCACAAGGGGGATAAGCTGTAAAGGATCACAGCTCGTGGTAGGATCCCAAGGAGATGAGAACTGAAGCAAACTGCAGAAGAGTGCTCCCCTTTGCTTACAGTGCAGAGGAACTGAAGTAATTATGCTGACATCTCATTGAGTAACCCAACTTCTCCCAGTGACACGTGCACTAGGAGACTGTCATTATAAAACACTTCACTAAATAATGTGTAGGGGGTTTTTTTCCTATTTCTGAAAACTCCAGCTCTAATTCCAGCTGTCAAGCTTTGAAAAAGGATAGACACAGTGATTAGTAAAGGTTATGTAAGAAAGCAATTCCAGTAGAAGGTAGAAGTTTGTTTACCTGATGTTGTTGGCTTGCCTCCCCGCTTGGAGAAAGGGCTGTCCAAGGGCTTGCCGGTATCAGCAACTGGGGAAGGTCCCTGTCTTGGACTTGTGGCAGTAACATGCAGTTGCTTTGACAGACCAGTGTCAGAACGAAGTACCAGGCTTAGTCACTCCATGCTCTCTCCAGGGACATGGCAATAAAGGGGATTTAATTTTTACACACCATGGCATTTACTAGTTCTAGAGGACCTCTGCTGGATTTCCTCATGTGTGCACACACCACAAACTATGTTCTCCTGTTTTTTAGTAAAATGGTATCATCTAATGCAAGTCACAAGCATAAGACAACTCCTTAAACTGACCGGCTAAGGCACGCAGCTGATCAAAAAGACATACACAAGCATTTCCAACACACCTTCACATAGTGAAACGCTTTCTGCCCATACTGTGAAACAAGTCTACTATTTATTTAATTTACACTTTTCAAACTGTGGCTGTCGGGTACTCGCACTACATCACGCAATGCCAGCAAGGTAAAACAGTAATCAAGAATTCACCTGTAAGGGGGGATGAAAAAAAAGCTGTTCCTTCTGGAGAAGTCCGACTCATGCCTGTGCTCAGACACTGCCGTGACTCACTGGCTCGCTGAGCGAGTTAGGTCTGCTCCACTTGTGTGAAGATGTTCATTCAGGACAGTGCTGAGCATCACACACAACTCTGCATTTCGCTGGGCTGGTCAAAAAGTACTTCACTTGGTCAGCTTTGGATTTTCATGTCCCACTGCTCTCAGAATTTCAGATGCCAGGGAAGCAGCAGTAACGTCAGCGTGAGAGCTACGAATTAAACATAGTGACAGCTGTTAGATATTCTCAAGGGAAAACCTGTTCTTTAAATCCCGCCTTTGCCATTGTGTATGCTGGAAGATTCTCAGCATCACCCATTGAGTAACGTTACCCTGTTTAGCAGGAACATGCAACTAGTGATTTTGTCCTGCAGCTGATCTTGTGCAAAAATGAATTCCAGTTCAAATTCATAGTAACTGCTGCCTTGCTCAGTTTCCTCTGTGAACGAGAAGATAAAACCTACCATGTCCCCATGAATCCCACACACGCACGCACAGCTTGACAGGACAATGACTCGCTTTCTCCCATGCAGAAACAAGCAGTTTTTTTATAGGCTGCCACCCTTCATTATTAACTCAGGAAGCACACCAGTAGGCCAACTTGCAGCTTCCCTTCTTGCTGCTAAAGGCAAATGCATTCTGATGCCCCATCTTCTGGGGAACACAAAACTGCCCATGAAATCCCGATGATCAGTCCACACCGTAAACCAATTTCTTAACGAGCATCAGTTCAAACCAGAACATTTAGTTACCTGAAACAAACACATGCTGGCAACCGAGAAATGCACAGTTAAAGTTCGGATTGAATTCCACCTCACTATTAAGCATGATGGGTTGGTTACATACCAACCCCAAGGCTGCCTGTTCTGACTAGCCAAGAATACGTAACAGAGAGTTTGGCAACAGGCAGCTGCTACAAGGCTGTGGGAGAGCACCGAGAGCAGCTTGCTGCCTGGCCGTGCCCCTGCCAGTAATGGCACTGCTTGGTTGTTGTCTTCCTTCCGCTGCACTGAAAGAGGAGAAACCGGTCTGGGAAAAACGAGCGAAGCAAAAACACGCCTCACCCACTCTGACCTAGTGATGGTATGTGGGTGGCAGGGCCTGGGAGTTCAGACTGCTCGTGTTTCCAATTCGGCGTGAAGTTCAGAAAGGCTTCTTAGCAGGGTTCAAAGCACAGGTGAGAAGACGAGGCTGAAGTGACTAGGAGACAAGGGATATTCTAGGGAAGATGGCACGCAAGAGGGAGTTTGAGGAGACAGCAGAACATCCCTAATGTCCGTATACAAAATGGCCACTTGGCTAAAGCTGATTGAGCATGCTAACCCCAGCCTTCTCCTGTCTACCCTATCGGCCATTTGTCCATGCTTGAATCCATCACAGCCCCCCAAAATCCAAGCTGGATCCCTCCCAGGCTCTTCAGAAGGTGAATGGACAGGGACATGCGTTCCTCAAAGAATGGGAGGAAGGAAAACAAAATCTGTGAGCTCCTGGGAGCCTTCCTGCCACTGCCGCAAGCGGAGGAGCCTGGTCTGTCCTATCAGAACACAACGATTTGGTCTTCTGAGCGTCTTGTGTCAAACGAGACAGACTGCTGCTTATTCTGGGCTCTGTAGCATATGGTTCTCTGAGTACAGAAATGAGCAGATGATAACAGAGGAAGTCAGAGAGGTAGATTCGGAGCTAGCTGCTAGATGGGATGTGCAGTGCATCTAACACTGAAATGCAACGAAAGAGATTGAAAACTCACTCTTAAAGAAGAAAAAAAAATCTTCTTTCCCCACTGTCACACCACTGTCATCTTCAGTGGCGGTGCCAGTGTCTCCCTTAGGGAGAGCTGTCATTTTATGTTAGTTGGATAATTTACCATGTCATACAAAAAACGTGAGTCAGCAGCTGAGGGAGACACAGGCTGTTCAGGACGGGCTTGGTGCGTCCCACCACACCAACACACTGTTTCAAGAGTTGATCTATAAAATACAATCTCTGACTTATTTTGACCAGGAGCAAAAGGCAGCGTAACGGCCTGCAGTAGGGGTGCAGAGAACAGTCATTCATTCATTTGTACATCCAAGGGGGGATTTAGGTGAGGGAAAGTCCAAGGGAGAGGCCTGGCCAAGCTGCTGGGACCAGCACCTCCGTTCCTGCAGAGGAAGCCCTGGCAGTGCCCGCAGCCTCATGCCTTTGCTGAGAAGCCACAGGTACTTGCAAACAAAAGCACCTCTGTTCTTCAGCTGCATATTTAGAAAAAAAAAATCAGCTTGCAAGCGTACCACACAGTTTGGTTACTTTAAAACAGGGCACAACTACCGCATTGTGCATCTCGCCCACTGTGCCAAGAAGCACGGAGCAGTATCCGGTTATAAAAGAGACTGATTGTTTGAAATAGAACTGGGGAAAAAAAAAAGTTTAACGTGACAGATGTGCACCAGCATGGGCTGGCGGCGCAGCTGACTGCGGCCGGCCACAGCTGGGATCAAAGCGGGCCACAAATCCGCCACAGAGCTCTGATGGAGGGGGCCAGGGGTGGAAACCTGAGGGGCCTCTCCTGCAGGAGGCGATGCCGGGAGAAGTCATGGCAGACAGGAGGCGGAGAGAGCTCCAATCCTGGAAGCCCCTGAAGCCCGAGGGGACGCACCTGGTGGGCCGGGCCAGGCTCTGCAGAGTGCGGAGCAGAGCATCGCCATCACTCTTCAGGCTCTCCAAGCACTTCTCGTTTGAAGTTATCTGGAACAAAAAGAAAGAGAGCTTATCAAAGGCAGAGCAAGAAATTCCTCTCTGTCATTTTCTGTGGGATAGGGAAGAGCGAAACAAGTTACGGCATTTGTTACCCCTGTAAATGGAATGTGACATTAAAGAGACCCAAGAGAGAAGTCCCTTTTACCAAACAGGGCTGAAGTTTAGGCACAGGCTGTCTAAAATGTCTCAGCTTAATTAACAAAATCCGTTCTTTTTCTGAGCGCCTGTATATGTGTGAGTTCACACATCACAGTCTGCCAACCGTGATTTAATCCTTAGGACCACTGCAAATATAAACCCCATTGATTCTGAATTCCAGGGGGACCCTAGGAAAAACTAGCCAAGCCTGTACCAGTCTCAACATCAGGACGTGGGGTTTTCTCTAGTTGAAAGCCACTGCAGTGGTAACAACTGCATTTCAGTTGTTTCTTGCCACTCACCATTCATTAGGAATATTGCCTGCACAGTGCTGTCTCCTCTCCTACAGAACAGGCAGTGAATGACCCAAGCTGTACATCCTTCAGTGTTAAGAGCATCCTGATCACAGCTGCATTTGCTGAGTGCTTTCTCCCACTCATCTGTAACAGCTGGTTTGTGGGGTCTCCAGCCTTACACAGTATAACCACGCAGCTACAGGCAGCTGCGCATCCCCTGACCCAGTGGCAGAGTGAATGGGAAGGCCACGGGGGGCAAGGCTTTAACCTGCCCAGCACTGTGGCACAGACACTGGACACCTGACGGCTTGCTGAAGCAGCAGTCCTATCACAAAAAATTACAGGGGGGAAAAAAATAAAGGAAAGGGTTGCATATCAGTTCCTGCTTGCAAAGGTAAGTAAATCTTGGCCAAACAGAAAGGAAAAGGAGAGGATCAGAGCAGCTGATTATTTTGATATCATAGGAGTTAATGCCTGAAACAACAACTTATAATCCCAAAATCTGGCAAGGCCTTTTAAGCCTTAGCATGCCACGGCTGGTCCTATTTACCATTGATCAAGCAACATGTCTTTGAGTCTCCCTCTTAAATTACATGAGAAGCTGTACTTAGAGCTGCCACCCCCATCATTTATCAGCAGTGATTCCCAAACACTGCAACTGTAATCAGAACATCCTGTTGTTAGCAGGAATAGGACTATGTAGTACACTAAAATCTATCCTGTGTGCTGGGGAAAAAAAAACAGTGACCTCATTACCTAAGTATAAATCATTACTAAGTTCTGATTACATGTTGTTGGTCATTTTTACTCTCCTGAGGCCATTTCTGAACCCTTTGATTTGTATTTCAGCGATCCATTATATTTCAGTAATCCATTCTTCTTTAATTCACATCCTGTAGCTGAGAAAGACATTTTGTAATCTGAGTTCTGAATTTCAGGACAAAGACACAAAGCTGTGAGAGGGAAGTGCTCCAACCACACGACGCTGCTTTTCCTCCCCAGTGAGAGCTCCCAGCCTCTGCTGAACACTTCCAACCAACTCTGCGGTACCCCTCAGGCTGGCCATGCTCATTCCCCTCATTTATCACAGACACCTGAAGGAGAAGAGGTCATAGGAGAACAGTCACTGAAACCTGGATCGTGCTCCATGGAGCTACAATGTCAAATAAAGGCTGCAGGTATCTCTGGTTCTAATAAACCCTAATGCTTAGGTGCTGAAATCTGTGCCACCTCCGTGTTCTTTTAACAACTTGTTCTTTGTGCATTACACATACAACATTCAAAACATAAGGTTTTCTAATTGAGCATATCAGTTTATTGTTTGGTTGGTTTTTTCCTTTTAATTCTGAAATGCCCTGCTTCAATTAATGACTTAGTCCTATGGGATTTTAGGATTCAACTACGAGTTTGCCTGTATTGCAACATGCCTTGTGCCATTATTATCACAGAATCATATAATGGTTTGGGTTGGAAGAGACCTTAAAGCCCACCCAGCCCCAACCCCCTGCCGTGGGCAGGGCTGCCACCCATTGGGTCACGTTGCCCAGGGCCCATCCAACCTGGCCTTGAACGTCTCCAGGAATGGAGCACCACAGCTTCTCTGAGCAGCTGTGCCATAGCCTCGCTGCCCTCTGAGTAAATAATTTGTTCCTAATATCTAGCCTAAATCTCCCCTACCTAGCAAAACGCTTCAGTGAGGCATTGCCAGCAGTGCAGGTGGCACCCCAAGGCAGGAACTGGATCAGCAGCACCCTGCAGACTTAACTTATTAAAAAATTGCTCAGTTTTTGTCTTCATTTTGTTCCACAGACAAAAATAAATTAACACATCAAGCTGTCAGCAATCAAACTTTCTGGAGATGCATGCACTTCACATGCATTCCATTGCCTTTTTCTCCTTCCCAGCACTTCTGTATCCTTTATCCACACCAGTTCTACTTCAGTTAGAATTTTAACAGCTTCTTTAATGATCTCTTGTAACAACGCTCATTTGTTAGGGCTGGCTACAACACATACTCGATCACATAGCTGTTCTGTTAATTTGAGATGTAATTAAATCTCAGTTTAGTTGCATACTCATTGCAATTTAATAAGAAATTCAAAATGACTTTCCTTTATTAAGCTAATAACCATTCTGAAGCTTTCCTTTCTTCAGTTCTATTCAGCAAGGATGACTCATAAAGAATTCCATAATTGATACATAAAGATCAGTATTACCTACACTCGAGAGCAGCTGTCCAGGTATTGCGGGGCTGCTGAGGGTGAGTGCAGGAAAGGAGACAGCATGAAGCACTCCAAAGAAGAACGCTTTTGTGGCATTGAGGGACACGGTTAGTGTGCATGGTGGAGATGCGTTTTGTCTTAGAGGTCTTTTCTAACCTTAAACCCCTGGTTTGCTCAGCACAGAGCAGAGGAGCTGAGGGGAGGCCTGATGGCAGCTGCAGCTCTCACAGGGAGCGGAGGGCAGCGCTGAGCTCTGCTCTCTGTGACAGCGACAGGGCCCGAGGGAACGGCATGGAGCTGTGTCAAGGCAGGGGCAGCTGGGCGTTAGGGACAGGGTCTGCACCTGAGGGTGTTGGGCATGGAACGGACTGCCCAGGACAGTGGGGATGGCAGTGAGCTGCTGGAGTTCAAGGAGTGTTAGGACAATGCTCTCACACATAGGGTTTGAGTTTTGAGTGGCCCTGTGTGTAGCAAGGAGTTGGACTCAAGGATCCTTCTGGGTTCCTTCCAGCTCAGTGGAACCCACTGGTTCTGTGAACATGAGTAGATGCCTTCGTGTTCTGCTGAGTGATCCTCACCTGATGGCAGTACAGCATAAAGCTGCAAGACTTCACCTGGTATTTTGTGCTTTCAGTAGTGTCCTGTAAACCTTTCGTATGTGACCATATTTGGCCTGCAGTGGACTTCTGTGTAAATTATTGTAAAGGTTTGCCTAAATAGTCTTCTGTTGCCTAAAGAAGTGTTATTATAATAAATCGGGAATTCATTATTTTAAGTGCTTAATTTGTGCTTGAAAAGTTTCTAAACTTCAAAAATTTTTCATGTCTCTCCCAACCCATAGTGTGATCCTGGAGGATGTCTCCTTGAACTCACAACTCAGCTTGCCATCATAGTAGGAGGTAAAGCAATATGGAACAACATTCAAGAAGTGCTTCTTCCGTAAGTTCAAACTATTAAGTAACCTGCCCTTCAGGCATTTGGTCTCTAAATCTGATTGGAGCATTCTATTGCATTCTAAAAGAATAAGACTAGTCTTTTGGGACCTTTTTAGACAGTTTGGTTATTTTTGTTCGGGTAGTTCTGAGCTCCTGTCTCTGTCATTTTGACCGATATTAGTTCTAATCAGAAGTGCTTTCCTCCTCTGCAGATTAGACTTAATGTGCATCAGGTTGGATACTTAAAACTAAGGCAACAGAAGCTCTGGAAATATTGAACTAAATACTGTTGCTTAATGTTGAATTCAGTGATTTGTTGTTATATGTTTAAAAACTATGCATAATTTACTAATATAACTCATTAAGTTTTATAGTTATATGTGACCTTCATAGTCCCTAAAAGTGCCTTTTTTATCATGTCAGATCTCTGGAAGGTCATGTTTTATTGTAAATAACAAACAAAGTGCTATCAGAGATACCCTCCATATAATTTAGATACTATCCAGGACTCTGTTCTAGCTCCCAGGACTTGCCCTTATTTTAAACTGATCAGTAACTGCTTACACTACTTGGAGTAGGGAACTCCCAGTTTGCTCATGCCCTCCTGAATGCCATAAACACCAGTCCACAGCATCATATTCCATTTGGCTGTGGTTCTTCCAAGCCCACAAATTATGCAGCAAAGGGATTCCAAAGCATGTCACAAATACTGTGTGGGGTTGAGGCCAGGGTGTTTCGCTGAGTTATAGTTTCTCCAGACCCAAATACTGCCAGTTGCAGGATGGAACTGCAGACTCATCATTCTTTTCAGCATCTTTTAGCTGGCTGGTACCAAGTTGAACGTGAGGAAGGAACGTGCCCTTGCTGCTAAGAAGGCTAACGGTGTTCTTCACTGCATTAAGCAAACTATTGCCAGCAGATCAAGAGAGATGACCCTTCCACTCAAACATGTGTACTGCATCAACACTGCTGAGCTCCCCAGTGCAAAAAAGATAGGAAACTACTGGAGAGAGTCTAGCAAAGGGCTACCAAAATTATTAAGAGACTGAAGCATATCTCATGCGAGGAGAGCCTAAAAAGGACTATTCATTAAAGATCAGGGAAGATTTTACCAGTGTCCATAAATACCTGAAGGAGTGCAAGGAGGATGGAGCCAGACTCTTGTCAGTGATGCACAGTGCCAGGACAAGAGGTTCCCCTCTGAACACTAGGAAGCAATTCTGTGCTGTGCAGATGATAGAGCACAGGCTGTCCAGAGAGATTGTAGATTTCCTCATTGGAGATCTTCAAAAGCTGCCTGAACATGGTCTTGGGTAACCTGCTCTGGTCCCTGCCCAGAGGTCCCTGCCAACCTCAACCATTCTGTGATTGTGTGATCAGAAGGGATTAATCTGTCTGTCCAGAAGCCTGCGTTTATCTTAATTTTCTGTTACCTAGCAATGTCATTCACCTGTACAGTATAAGTATAAAGCACTGCAATTCTGATTGGTTTCCTTTTTACAGTCCTATTTGTGTTTCTAAATAATTGCATTTGGGATAAGAGAAAATTATACTCACGTTTGAAGGAAGTTACCAGTAATTTGGGAATGACTAAAACACACTGTGTTACAACAGCAGGATAATTTTTTTGTTCATTTTGGGTATGGTTTTTTTTGTTCATTCATTTGCATTTACTGAGCTTTGTAGGCTATTTTACCAATTGTAATTGTCTTTTTCTCTCTGACTGACAGTTGGGTTAAGAATCTAATTGGAAGGTACTGTGCAGATGCTAGATCAGAAAAGATTGTTCCACGCTGGGAACAGGACTATCACCTGCAGCCCATTGGAAAACTTGGATTGTTTTATGAATATCTTGAAATGGGTAAGTATCCATTTAGTTCCAATTTCTTGTCTGTGCTGGATACAAATATGCTCTAAGGAAAATTTTCATACAAGCAATACTTAATATGTTTAGAAACAGGAGATATATGAAATTTTTAGATATCCAGTACAAGTTCTGATGAGCTGTTATAGCTTTGTGAGCTTTTATTAAGCAGCTTACATCTCATTTCAATTTCTAGCTAAGAAACAGAGTGAGTGGTTGCAGGTGTACTGCTGCTTCTTTACCCCATCCTCCAAGAAACATATCCAGAAGACAAAACACTGGGTCTGCAGTCACTTACATGTTGCTGGTTTCCTGGTCACTGACAGAACTCTGGCTTGTTTGCCACCATCTGTCCTGCAGTAGAATTGCAGCATACTTGTCACAGCACCCAGACAGCCATAACATCGTTGTTAGTTCAGGCTTTGCAACACAGCACTGAGACAGATGGTCATTAGATTTCCAAGTCTACATGGTGAAGAAATGAGAAATAAATGAATGTTTAAATACCATAACAGTTCCTTGTGATGTGTTGTGAGTTTTAACATTGTCCCGTCCCCTCCACCTAGAGGGTGTTTCCAGTAGTGTTATGCTTATATATTCTCATGCACTTAAGGTTCTCTAGGAGCTCTACTACTCTTTCTTGCCTCTCTTGCTCACAATTTGAGTTTATAAAGTATATATGCTCGTATAGGCCTATTGCCAGTGAAAGAAAGCATCAAGGCATGTGTCCTCTCCCTTTGCCAGTTATACAGTTTGGCTTTGTCACCCTGTTTGTGGCGTCATTCCCCCTGGCTCCTCTTCTGGCTCTTTTCAACAACATGTTGGAAATCCGGCTGGATGCGTGGAAGCTGACAACTCAGTTCAGGCGCATGGTTCCACAGAAGGCACAAGACATCGGTGCATGGCAGCCCATCATGCAAGGCATAGCCATTCTGGCCGTGGTGACCAATGTAAGTACTGTGCCAGCCACTACAAAAGGTACAATGCCTTCACTGCAAGTGTTCCATTCGAATGTGGAATGCTGTGTGTATCAATGTTTGTCATGCCAGAGTGGCTACATGAAGCACACAAATGATCCCAAATTAATTACAAGTTTCAGTCCCTGAAGACGTTACCTCCTGTGAAGCAGGCTTTGAGTTACTTTTCCGGTGGTTTAGAAATATAGCTACAGTCTAAAATATGAAGTCTAAATAAAATAAATTGTAGTTAGAAAGATGAAGTTAATAGAGCCTTCATAAAAAGTTATTACATTTAAAGACACACATCTTTTCTGAAATAACAGCACATAATAAAGAGATGTTTTTGAGAGTCTACAACTAAATGTATTAACTTTGAAAAAAAATAGGTTAGAGTTCAGATAAGTCTTAATTGATTGTTCTTTATAACTGTTACAGTTCTTATGGTCTTACCTTCATCCGTTAGTTTGGCTTTGAGCAATTTTGCTCTTAAAGCAGCAATTCAGCTTCTCTGTGTATTTAAAAATACAATACGTGCTCAATATTACAGTACTTACCTCTTGAGATAGGAATGAATTTCTGGGAATATGCAAATTAATCCATTTTTCACTTGCAGTTAAAATTAATTTTGGAATGGATTTATTTAAAATACTTATAAAACTTTATTCTTTCCTCATGAATATACTCTTAACAATGAAATTTAGGTATTTCAAATTTCCCATATTTCTACATTACCAAGATCTTGTACAGGCTGCACAGTGGCAAGAAAATTATTCCAAAGGATCCATTGGACTTTACCATTCTTTGTTTGATTTATTCTTAAGCGGTAACTCATGTGTATTACGTTTTTAAATTTCCATTGTTGCCCTTTCTCGAAGGAGCAGTGATCACAGCCTTCCTCTGCAGTAGCAGTGGCTGTCCATAGTTAACAGCCTCTTTCAACAATGTCACCATTTCCTACTCTTACCACCGAGATTAGGGATTCATTCTGACACACTCAGAGATGGCCACTTCCTCCAGGACCTCCTCCTTGCACTAACAGTGCCTCGTTGCACTCACTGGGAGTTTCTGGAGAAACCTGTACAGTCTGAAGTTCAACTCAGCCTAAGCTACCATAGGAGTCTCTGCTGGTTTTGAGGATGGTGGAATTTAGGTAAGAGGAGAGAGATGGAAATGAGCACTCTGCCATAGGTACTACAGGGGACTTATTTCAGTGAGAAGAGCAATTCACATTTAAACTGGGACATTAACAATCAGTAGGTGCTCAAGATGGCATGGGATGTCAACCCCAGGGCTTCTACTTTTCAGAAATCATGTGATAGATACGTGTACCTCCCCTCTTCACACCCAGACAAGTGCCCCTGTGTAGCGCTCTCTCTTTTTTTTCCCCACTTTTAAAAGTCTCTGTTTTGCCCTGGAAATAAGTGGATATTTTCAAGGAATGAGAAAGATGAGTTTCTGTGACCTGATAGCCTGTTGGGCTGTCACCTTCTCAGTAGTTTGTTTTCATAGTTACTGAAGTTGTGACCATACAGAAATAGGAGTGTAGGATGGATTTCAGTGATTAGGAATATTTTATATGCCAACTTCAGCTATCAGATGTATTTTCAGGTGTTTGGATATAATTCCTCTCTAGAATTTTATCTCAAACTATAGAAATATAACAGGCATGGTGAACATAGATAGGATGTAGAGAAGAGACTTAGGAGAACATAAAAGCAGGGAAATAAACAAAGTAAGTATCAGAAGTAGAAAAAGAAGGAACTTGAGTATGGGAAAATTACAAAAGAATCTGGGAGATAGATAGACAACAAACTGGAGCATATGCTCCAGTGGTTTCACGCAGATCTGCTGAGGCACATCAAACATAAATGCAGCTGTTCCATAGGCATGTGAAACATCCAAGGCCTACCAACAAATGTGATGTTAAGATTTAAAGTAAAAATGATGCAACTTTGGTAGCACATGTTCAAATTATTAGAAATGTCGAGTGACATCTGAGGTACTGCTGAGCTCTTTTGGTTTTAGCATTTGTGTAAAAAAAATTGTTAATTAAATTGTTAATTGTTTCCCAGCAAATTAGGGAGATTGTGCAAACACCCAGATGTAGCATAGCTATAGCAACATAGAGGCAAAATTACTGCTGCATTAATGTCGTCTTTAGAATTATGCTTCTAGAAAAGCTGTAAAATAAAGACAAAAAAAGTTTCTGGTGTCCTAGAAGGAAGAAATATATTGATAGATAATATGTATTAATTATTGATATTATACATACTATATTAAATATATATTATATACTTCTTACATATATTAAAAATAATATGTATATATTACGTTATTGGGTAACCTGACTGTCTTACCTCATCAGTCCACCTAGGGCTTGTAATACAACTATGAAATAAAAGATTGAATATATATCTTAAGATTATTAGAAACGTTGTTACAAGTACCTTAATCAAAGTCCTTATGATATTCAATGCAGAGTTGAAGTTGGTGACCTTATGGTGACTCAGATGCACTGGCTTCTGTTAGGAGTGAGTACATGACCCTGCTTTAGCTTCTGCAGAAAAGTGACCCAACAGTGGTTTTAGGTGTCTGTCACTACCCACAGCCCATCTGAGGCTACTGCAAGCTTTACAATGCTTTCATTCCAAATTCCTCATGTGCTGCATCCCTCAAGTGACATCTTTGAAAACTCAAGAGTCCTCAATGTGCACAAGTGCATTTACAGCTCAGTTTTGCTCCCTGTCCTCCTTGCCAAGCACTCAGTCCCAATGCTATGTGACTGCTAACAGCAGGCATGTTTCTTTTCATAACCCTGTTCAGAGATCTCATGTGTCAGATGCAGTTAATCTTAGTATGAGCGTAGTGCCTTGGCCACTGACATCAGGCAGGCTGTTAGCATGCAAGGGGCACAACAGTAGAGGCCACGCTTAGAAGTCCCTGTTGCAGGTGTTGTAAGGAGCTCAGAGATCTATATTTCTTCCTAGTGAAGTGTGGCCTGTAAAGCCATGTACTAGAGATCAGCAAATTCTGAAAACAGTTTTCTTCCATTATCTTTAAGTAGTATGTTTTTTTCTTGTTTGACATCCAGGATCTGGATCTAGTGTAGGCCATTAATTTTGCCTTTACCATCACTATCTTTTATTAGAACACAGAAACTGTTTCTTTTCTATGTGACTCCTACAGCTGATTTGACTTGGGTAGTGTATCATCCTCTCCTTCGCGCATTGGCTTTTTAACACCTACAAGTATCTTATAAGCAACTTTTGCCAAAATATGTCCATTTTGAGACTTGCCACTCAGGCACTGGACTTGTTATGGCATGATATCAAAGCGTCTGTTGTTGATTTTAAGACTGATTTTAATTAGCTATGGTATAAATGGAAAACTGTATAGCTTGGGAAGTAGAGAATGTGCTATTTGTTTGTAGTTCCCCAGTACAATACTCTAAAATGCAGCCCATAATTCAAAAGGAAAAAAAGCTTTTCCTCTGAGAGGATGCCGTAGGATTAGCTTTCATTTTTCTGTCCTTGTAGCCCTCTGGAGCACATCTGGAGATCATTCAGGGAGAGGGAGGAGAGAGAGACGGGGCTGGGATTTATGGTGATGAGAGACCTGGGGCCTTGCAAAAAACATCATGAGGAGCAAATGTTAAGTTGTATAAATACTGTATTCTAGCATCTTGCTGAATGATACATAGAAGCAGCACCAAACCAAATTGGTACAAAGGGAGAAGGATGTTTTTTTGCCCTACTGTTCAGTTCTTTTATGGTCTGACTGGATGCAAACCTAATGGGCTAATGAACAGTAAGAAATTATATATAACTAAAACTTTCTGTGCTTATACTTCAGTTAAAAACAGTGTAATTTAGGTGTGAGGTCTTCTTCCTGAAACTACAAGATGCAGTAATATATATTTCTTGTCAGCCAAAAACACCTACACTGCATGTAAATATAAACAACACATAATTTTCACTTCATTCCTCACTGGCATGTATTGCTTAAAAACAGCTTTTAAAAGCGCATGCCACCTACATTTTATTTAAGCCAGAATGCAGTACAACAAATCTTTTTGAAGTACTGATTCTTGAAACTTTTAAACACCTTTAGTCGTAGGATGCCTCTTTTCTCATCAGCCAAATTAATGTTCTCTCAATTGAACTAAATTGCAACCACATTCTGGAGAAGAGGAGAAAGATTTTGGACCACAGCTTCATGCTTAAGTCTCATGGTGTAGCAGATCAGGGATGGGCCCAGCAGGGAACCCTCTCCACACAGGTTGTTGCCATTCATGTCATCAGGTATTTTCGTCCACTGCCATAGGACTGAAGAATTCTCCTCCAGCCATGGCATGCAAATAATCCCTAGTTCCTAGGCACTGGGCTGCCATGTTGACTTGGCTGGGCAGCCTCGTGCTGGGCACGCAGCTGCAGTGGAAAGTCTTCCTCATGGGGAAGCCTTTTGAATTGGTAATAGCGGAGGAGGATAGTGGATTAAACATAGTTAACCTGTCCTCCAGAATAGGATGTTTTGGGAAGTTCATGCATTTAGAAAAGACTTCCTACGACAAACCCACAGATCCAATTTCCTGCCCAGTTTGTGACTAGCAGACAGAGTAGGACAGGGCCTCTCTTGGGAGCGTGATAAAAACAAGTGGTCACGTCATATGTAAAACAGCACTGTGCAGCTGCTACTAAAAAAGTGATCTTGGCATCAAGAGCAGTTTCCACATGTACTGACACTGAAACTCATGAGGCAACAACTGCCAAGACAAATTTGGACTGGCTGTCACCTCGGAAAGAGTGGGATGTTTCTAGGGTCAGAGCTGGATCAGCTATATATGTCATTTATTTAATTCTTTTACGCACACCTCAGGCTTCCTAGTGAAATTTATTTTTCTGTTGCTGAAGGACTCTGCTGTGGTTTCCATAAGTTTCACCAGGCAGAATTTCTTCAAGCATCTCGCATGTACCTCTGCTAGCAAGCGTGTTTGCTGGAGGTTATCCTAGTGTGGTGCAAGGTGAGTTTGGTTGCTGACCTCCCCCGCGTGCTCAGGAAGATAAAAGTGTATCACAGCTCAACTTTTTTGAGGCATCCAGCAGAGCCAGGGTAATTTAAAAACTAGACAGGGTGCACATTCCAGAAGGAGACTGTTTGTGCCCGTGAGTGCCTCACTCACAGAGGGAACCACTGACTGGAAAAGCACATACTTTCTGTTTTTAGCTCATCCTGTAAATTTTGAGATACTAAATATGTGGCGAGGCTACCCGTACTAAGCCTTATTTCTTAAATGCTACTCTGCTTTTTTGTCCCCTCTTTCTGAAATGCAGGCCATGATAATTGCTTTTACATCTGACATGATTCCTCGTCTGGTTTATTACTGGTCCTTTTCAGTCCCTCCTTATGGGAGCCACAGCAGTTACACCATGAAGGGGTATATAAACAATACACTCTCTGTCTTCAATATATCAGACTTCAAGAATGCAAGCAAGCCATTTTCCCCCTGGTTTGGGAACCACACGACATGCAGGCAAGTGTCAAATAGCCATTTTTTCCCAGTGACAAGGGTAAATATCATAAATATCACTGTTTTAATATCTAAATAATCCAGCTCCATTGAAAATACCCAGTAAGAAATGTTAGAACACACTGCAAGCAGCATACTTTGAATGGCAGAACTGAGTGAGCTATCCACCTACAAGTAATACTTACTTCATTTTGTCTTCCTCATAACTTATGCAATCTCAAAAACAAAAAACAAAAAATCCCACAACGCTTTATAAGTGACTTCAGAAGGTTTATCACTGCTGCAGTTGCATTCAGTAGACTGTTCAGGCTGCACTAAGCCCGGACACGGCTTGCTCCATCCTCTGGCCACGGAGCCGTACTGCAGATTGCTGACACTGCTTCCTGACTTCCTGCGTTGCCTTCAGGTACCGTGACTTCCGCTACCCTCCTGGGCACAAGCATCAGTATGAGCATAACATATACTACTGGCACGTCATCGCAGCCAAGCTGGCTTTCATCATTGTCATGGAGGTAAGCCTGTAGGGGTTTTCAGCATAAGTGATTTAGACTCCTCTTTCCTCCCTGCAGAAAATCCTTGGAAGACATTCTGTTCAGGAACAGCTGCCGGAGCTTTTAGTGCTCAGTGGTGCAGGCATGGGCTCAGGAGAGGTAAATTAAGTGTAGCGCTGTTAGAAAGAGTCTCTGCAGTGATGGCATCCATTGAGGATTGCCCCAGTGTTGGCAGTTTCTTTTCTCAAAAACCGTAAAGCACTTTCTGGTATCAGAAATAGAAGGGGCAGTTGCACCAAACATGTTTTTATAAGTTTTTAGAGGTCTGTGCCCAGCCTCATGAATACATGCAACACAGCACACGTGCACTGAGTGACCTGCGTAAAGACAGTCACTGCGAGAGGTGAATCTGTAGATGAGACTCTTTGGTTAAAGAGCAATTGCTGTCTCCCGTGCAGCAACAATGTGGGGTTAGGAAAGATGGGAGTCAGTCCAAGATCAAAGGAAAGGAATACCAGATATTCTTTCATTATAAAATGTACTTAGTGCCTGATCCAGGGACTACTGAAGTCACCAGAAATGTGCAGCTTGCTAGAGCACAGTTCCATAGCAGAGGAATGCCTGCAGCCCCGGAGGCATTTGGACAAACCTGAAACAATTTAAAAAGATCTGTAACCAATATTTCCACAGTCCGGGGGGAAAGGAAGCACTGGGCACCAGGGTTCCCCCAGAGCAAGCAGAGAAGTCATTGGTAACATCGGGACTAGAAAATCAGAAAGTTTTGTTTATCAGACAATTATTCTATTCATCTCTGCTTTTTAAGATACTGTTCTACTGTGGTAGACACTGGTGCAAAACCTGCTTGAAGAAACAGTGCTACATTTCAGTATTTCTTAGAGTAATAATAACATCCTGTTCAACCCAACTGACTTTTTTTTTTCATTTGCACCTTCCCCAGCATGTCATATACTTCGTGAAGTTTATTATTTCCTACATAATCCCGGATGTGTCACAAGAGACCAAGAGCAAGGTCAAACGAGAGAAATACCTGACACAGAAAATCTTGCACGAGAACGATCTCAAAGTTGTGAAAAAAACCATAGGGAAAATCGCTGACAAAATTATCGAAGGAGTGGACAGCACTTTCCGGCCTAAAACTGAATAAGGACTTTTTTATATGGAGGAACAGTTTTTCACCAGCTAGTACCTGGCCAGGCATTACCAATAGCTAATCAAACACTTTGGATGAATTCGCTTTACTAAACATCGTTTCTTGCAGCTGTCACCTTTGCCTGTTTCCCTTAGGCAAATGCAACCACTGAGACTCGGTTTACAGTTATCCATTTTTTTTTAAACCAGCTTTAATAGGACATATATTTTTAACATGTGAAGGTAAAAATTATCATCTTAAAACAATGCAGATTAACTCTGAAATATACAGAGTGCTTTCCACTTTATTTAGGTATAAACTATTAGATGGGAACTTGAATAAAACCTTAATAACAAGAATTATTTGCTGTAAGAACACCACCACTTTCTCTGAAGGAGCTTCGATCACTTGGTGATACAAACCCCAACTAAAAAGTAGAAAAGCCGAAACATGACGGAAAGAGAAGGAAAATGCAACTCGCGACCATATTGTTAAGCTGTTGCAGTTGACTTACTGAGCACTGTTGTGTGCTTCACTGACTTAGAAGTGCATACTGAGACTTAAATGGATAACAGGATATTTCAATTAATCGTGGGCTTGGATCACAAGAAGCAGCGGGACTGTAAGCCCATCCTGTTCATCAGTCTCTGGGTAAACAGGAGAACTGCCTTTGAAATCAATGCATATAAACTGACCTTACCGTACTCGGAGCAAGTGGAAATCTCCGTTATTTTATCTTCTCCCTGTACTTTCATTAGCTCACTTAGCTATCCTGTTCTGAATGAACACAGCCTATAAGGTCTCCCAACTGTAACAGTAATGAGTAAACTAAATCAGTATTTGTAGAAGGCTGTCTTTTGCCTATACCATAGTCATTCTCCTCCCTGATTTTAACACAGAAAGAATGCGCAGCTGAACCTGTTGTGATGCAACACTGTATGATAAATTAAATTTGGACAAGACTATGAATCTATTGAAGCTGCAGATTGGAATAAACCATTTAATATGCATGTACTGTGTTACGAAACTTTAAATAATCAGGAAGATGTTACAAGTGCGGATGAACATGCCAGAGCCATCAATCATCTTTGCATTATGCTGCGGATCTGCTTGGCTGTTTCGGCTTCAGTTACATCCTAGGAGTTCAGGAATTACAGGGTAAATGTGTATGTAGAGCTCCTGCAGCAATGTTGTTCCAGATTATTAACTTGCTTTCTTTTTTAATGGTTCTAGTGCACCAATCCCTAAGAACTGTGAAAACCAAAATCTTGAAAGAAAGGCAGAAGTATGTCTGCACTCTGCAAGCCAGATGATTACTGCTGGGTTTGTAATTTTGTACTCTTAAATGTAATTCATATGCGCAATACTTAGGCAGATATTCCCATAGCTTTTTACATATTAACAAGTTTGCAGAAGCGAAGTAGCATTGCTAAATTGTATTTTATCCCATTAATAATGAGGAGTCAAACATCTGAATCTTATAGAAAAACTTAAAATGCTGCTCTGTGTACCTCAAGCCTATCCTTTGAAATGACAACATGTGAACCAGAAGAGGCAACACATGAAGGGAATTATTTCAGCAGATGTGATACGCAAGCTTTCACTAAACACAACTTTGCAAAATGATTGCATAGAAGAATATGGGAGGAAAGCTTGGTTCAGAAATCAAACAAAGGTTGAAAGATGAAAGACACAAACTCAGAGGTTCCAGAGAGGACTTACATTTCTGACAATGAAGAACTGAAGTTTGCTTTCTATGCTGCCCAGAAAACCTGCTGCTAGACACTGCCTGAAGATGAAAAAGATGCAGGACAGGAAAACAAGACCATAACCATAAACAACTGCCAACCAGAGCCATGGTGAAACTGGTGCTTCTTTTCACAGGAGATTCTACTCTTTGACATTTATTTTTGCTGCCAGTCAAAACCATAACAAGTCTTTAAATTTACGAGGAATCAAATATAAATTTGGCAGATGGATAGATAAACACACAGAAGTTTCTAAAGAAGACAGGATTTCTTGTTGAAATATATCATCCCAATACCGATATGACCTTTTTCCAGAATGACAGAATGATTAAGGTTGGAAGGGACTTCTGGATCCATCTGGGCCAGCCCCTGCTCAGCGGGGACACCCAGAGCAGGGTGCCCAGGCCCACGTCCTGGCAGCTGCTGAAGGTGTCCAAGGAGGGGACCCCACAGCCCCTCTGGGCAGCCTGTGCCAGTGCTCCATCACCCTCACGAATACAAAAAGTTTGTTTTTATATTCAGATGGAATTCCTTGTGTTTCAGCTAGTGCTTGTTGCCTAGCTGTCACTGGGCACTATACCAAGTTTTTCTTTACAACAAAAAAATTTGTTAGAAATACTGGACAAAATTTTGTCCGGGAGACCGTTTCATGGAATAGCTTTAATGAAGTACTCAGCTCCATGCAGGCTCAGAGCTTCTGATATTGGCTTCAAGTTGGCACTTCCCCATATATGAGCTAACATTTTCCCATCGGCAGCAGTGTTCAGATGGGAAGTACCATTTCCATCTCCCCGTAGGGGATCACCGTGCCAAAGTGCCTTAAACACCCTCTCAGGTGCCGTGTTGGAGGGCTGGTGCTAGCAAAGAGGTATGGTGTGATAAAGGCAAAAAATAAAAGTCATGAAATGGGCCATCTCAGGTAATTGTTTGGTCTTCGGGAAACTTTGATTGCCCTCTTTGACAAGTAAAGAGACAAGGAAACAAAGGAATTAAATGCCTTGCCTGGGGTTACACTGTGAACAGTAGCAGAGCTTAAGACAGATTTTCGGGAGTGCCTGGTATTCTGATCCTTTTTTTGTTCCTGTGCCTCTCAGTTGTCCCTTATAACAAGCATTGCCTGGAGGGGAGATGGCCCTGAAGGTCATTATTAATAAATAAGTAAATAAAAACGTTACACCAGCGAAGTGTGTTTATCTATGACTTAGTCTCCTCCTGTAATAGACCCCTAACCACCTAGAATCATAGACTGTCCTGAGTTGGAAGGGACTCATCGAGTCCAGCACCTGGTTCCACATAGGACCACCCTCTGTGTCTGAGAGTATTATGCTTCAAACACTTCTCAAACTCCATCTGGCTCAATGCCATGACCTGGGGAGTGCTGGGTGTGTTTCTGCATTACCATTTTGTTCAGATCAGGAGTGTGCTTTGAAACTTGTGTTCCACCTGTCCCCACTTTCTGGGTGATGGTTCACGTCTGGTCTCAGAGCTCATGAACTGGATTCTTTTTGTCTTGAGCCAAACCAGGACATAGATCTGAGGTATGCACATGACGGTATATACCTGTATCTGGCCAACATTTTAGTCCACAGCTTTAAAACCAGAGCTAGTCAGCAGAGAGCAGTGGGTACTGGTGGGCATCAGCTTCTCAGCATCAACATTTTGCTCAGTTATTTGCTTCCCACATGCCATCTACTTGCTAATGTAGCCATAATGCCTAATTTCAGAAAACAGTGCATCAGGAATTCAGTTCATTTTGCCATATGCATAGTGCTGTTGACAGCACAAAGTGCCTAAACCTCTTCAGCTGTGCAATGTAAATAAGCCTCTACCTCCAACTGCTGAAACCTCCAACAGTGAGCTCTGCAGAGGCATAGGAACAAAGTGCTTGTGGGGTGGGGGCAATTGCCAACATATTAGTGTTTTTTCAACACCAGGTCACTTTAATAATGTTTAAAGATCTGCTTGAAGGGAAAAATTATGTTGATTTTAAACTATGGATCAATTTTACTATTTTTACACTTTGTACAGATGTGTTGAAGTCAGGATGAATTTGAGTCAGTCACCATTTCATTACCTTGAAGTAAGATATGAGCAACATAAATCGCAGACCATTGCCACTGTTTCAGGTTCTGCGTATGTTGATAAAATTCAGAATGTAAGAATGTATTTTTTTGTATTTTTTCTAAGAATGTTCGCTATTAGTTTCTGAACATTGCAATGTATATTTATTGTCATTAAATAAAGTCTATTTTAAAATAATAATACATTTGTAGTTGATTGGCCTTGTTTGTTTTTGCACAAACGATACTGCTGCTGCCAAAGCCCCATTTAAATTCTTAGAACATCATCACTGTCTAATTTCCATATTGCTCCTCTTTTTCAATCTTTTGCCATTAAACTGTTACTGCTGCTGTAATTTATCTCCTGTTTTTTCTGCATCCTCTAGATGGAAGTCATTCCTTTCAACCCCAAGTTGATGACAAGGACCATTATGTTCCCGTACAAATAAACAGTTTAGGTCTTTATACCTTTTCACTCCTGTCATGATAAGCCCTGTGTCGTGTTTCAGAGTCATCATTTATTTCTTCATCTGAATCAAGTCTGTGAGATGCTCCCACCTCCAGGCAGGCCAGATGCTGTGTTCCTTACGCAGCCCAGGCAGCAAGTGGTGGTACAGCACAGCACAGCCTCCAGTGAGGCAGTGGCTTCATTTTCACTGAAACAGAGGTGACTGGCAGAGTGCAACTAAACCAACTTCCAAATCTCACTCTCTGTGTCTCTCCTTGTCATCTATCTAAATCGTCACCATGTCTCTTCTGCTTCTACTCCAGTTCTTCCCCTCTGCGATGCCAGTGTCCGAGCCATTTCGCTGCTTCTATTCCACAGGGACACCCCTGCATCGATTTGGTTTTAAGTCAGAGCAGGAACAAAAGCAGCTTCATCACGACTGATAATAGTTATTTTTCTACAGGCAGAAGGATGTAGTATAATCACAGGCCAAATCTGTATGAGGACAGTGTTTTTAAATCCTTATTGACATATACATTTAAAACTCTTCAAAGAACAAGTTGTAGAATTTTGCTGATAGCTACGCAGATAGCCAAAGTAGCATATTACTTCTGATGCTGCCTGCTTAGTTTCAGTTGTTTCTGTCCCAGAACGGATGAACTGCTTTTGTTTTGGGTAAGTGTACGTGCCAGATCAAAGCAAGCTGTGCTCTGCCCCACCTGGTGCACCCTGCCTGTTCACTATGCACGTCACAGGAGAGTTCAGCAAAGGTATCAGCAAGACAGTTTCACCAGCTACACCAAGTCCCAGTATTTTTGTTCTGTTATATTTCCATTTATACTGTGCATCAATAACAGATTAAAAAAGCATTGAAAAGAATGGATGTAGTTAGTCCTAAATAACCTCCGCATGACTCGGGGCAATATTTTCAACACAGGAAAGTAATGTCTCTTAATAGACTGATAAAAGTAATGAACATTTTCCAGGAAAGCTGACAAAATTCATTTTTATTTACAACCTGGAAGTGCATCAAAAGAAGAACCTTTAAAAGTTGTTTTTTTTTTCTTTTTCTTTACCACATTTATTGCATCCTCTGATACCTGGTCTAGGGAGCTGCTTTGGCAGGGGGGTTGGACTAGATGATCTCTAGAGGTCCCTTCCAACCCCTACCATTCTGTGATTCTGTGATACAGTTATCCTGTATAAGCAATGCTAATAACTGGGATTAAATTTACATTTTATCAGTCAGCAATGATGCAAAGAAATTAAATCACTTCTCTTGCTTTCAGAACATATTAATCAAGTCTGTACTTACTCCAAGCAGCCCTAGCACTGTAACAATGTAGGGTTACAGAAGAGCATGTGTGAACACATATCTTCTGCCCTCTTTCCAAAACACACACACATGCATACACTGGTGGGTGTTCTGCCAGCTATGAAGAACATAACTCATGACATGCCTCATAATGAAAGACATTCTTTTCCAGTAACAACAGAAAAAAAGCCTTCCATCTCGCAGTATGAAGGTAGACCATTCTCTATAAACATGTAGGATACACCAATCTCCTAAATGCTGAAGAGGACTAAAAAGCACACAACACAGAACATCAGACCATGGAGAAAATCCCACCAAGTTCATTGGTACAGCAAGCAGAGGCTAGGGCAACAAAAATCCACCTCTGGCATATGAAGAGAGAGGGGGGAAGGGAAAAGTCAAATTCTTAAGTTCTGCAAGAATAAGGAAATCACATCCAACTATGACAGCATTAACAACACAATATCAAGGATTTCTATTTTTTTGATGTTCATACAAGCCTCCCAAACCATTTTTCTGCTCCTGGGCAGACATCGCACGACAAGTGGATAAATAAGCTTTGCTCCCAGCCACATGCACCTGCCAGCTATCATCTTACCTTCCCACTCTTGTGCCATCCCATTTGGACCCGAGTAAGAAGTCTCCCCTTACAGCCGCATTGTGCTCATTCATGCAGTCATTTTCTAAACCAGTCTGGCTGCTTAGAGTGAGCAGAATTGCACTTAAGCCTCTGTGACCAGGGCACTGCAGGATCCTTGCTTTTGGTCCATTCCCTGCTGGAGTGGGAAGTGGTGACCAATCCCTCCCACCCAATGGGCAAGCCCAAATGTCCATCCACAGCACCAAGGCTCCATGGCTTTTGGAGTTTGTCAGACACTTGCAGTTTATAGAGCTGAAAGCTCACCAAGAGGTGAGCCAGGGGTTACAGTAATTCGTCTTGTGATAGACCTGCTCTTTAGGTTTGCTGGAACGGGCCACTCTGTGCCATTAAGAGTGCTCTGTAGGACTGCAGGGCTAGTCTTGGCACCTGGTCGTGGGCTTCTGAATATCCCTATTCAGGGAGAGCTATTGTGCTTTGACTTTTTGCTTCACCTTAATCCAAATGAGTTTTCAAGTTCAGACAAGCCCCTCTGGTTGTTCATAACTTTAACTGCATAGGACATTATACAGGCAGCTACAAACTGGCAGAATCAGGCCCTTCACTATTGTCTTAAGCATGGTTTTGAAAAAAATATGGCACTGTTATTTATGGGTTTGCCAACGCAAACTGTGACCTGGCATATGAAAAAAGCAAGGAGATTGGGACACGTGGCAACAACAGATGTCTGCCATGCAGCTGGGACATGAACAAAGTCAGACGGAGGAGCTGCAGGAGGTTTTGGTAGGAGGCTGAGGCCGCAGGGCAAAGGCAGCTCCTTCCCCAGCCACAGAGACCCTGTTTCAGTGCTGTCAAATGCTTCAGAGCAACAGCTAAGAAATTCTTTCCATATCTGCTGTTAATTAGTAACTGCTTATTTACATCTAGGAAAGGCAAACACTGGTCTGCCTCTCCTGGAGTGCCATGCTTCAGGATTAACGACGGATAGATCTTTTGCAGCTCACGACATTTGCTTATTGTATTCTCTTTAACAGGTACATATGCTAAAGCACATTGCATATTACAACACTGTTTTCACACCCTACTACAAATTAATAATAAAGAAGGAAAATCCTGCATTTGTTAAAACCTTGTGCTTGAACTGCAAAAGAAATAAATAAAATGTGTTTTCTTTCCTTGTCAGTCCATTCCCAATTTTTTTCCCCAGTGATCTATAAGGGGAAAAAAAATGTCACCACCCTCAAGAGGAGCCATTAACAAATCCTTTATTACCTCGCAGCTAAAGTAATGACATCTTATTGACAGCACAGCAGAACAAACAATGTCTTACTGAAAGCTTCAATGCTGGATTTGGGCTGTCCTAAGGACTTGAGACCAAGTAAAGTAAACAGGTTTTGCTACTGAATGAAAGACAATGACTGCTCTAGTTCTCCAGTGGCCTTTAGCACTCCTAGACACAAAGAAGGTATGCACAGCTCACTGAGATATCATTTGCTAACCTTGTCCTTCACCAAATTAATTAGACCAGCTACAGACATGTCTGAGGAGTGAACTGAGATGATCATTTGGGCTTTTGTTTTTCGTTACTGTGTAAGATTTTACTAAAATTATTAATGTACTTTTGTTCCTTAGGTAGTGTCTCCCTCTAGCCACCTCCTCTCAGCATCCTGTGGGTAAAACAAGACTTTTGCAAAACCTGTTATCCAAACTGTGTCAATTGTATACATTCATTTTTGTCAGGTGTGTACTGAAGTTGATGTAACTCATCAGCCTGGCCGAAAATTACCTCCATTTTCACATATTCAATCTTACACTGGATTAGTGAGTCAAAGTGCCTCATTACAGATCCAGACAGCACTAGCAGCTGTACCAGGGGATGGTGCATGTAGGCAGAAGCTGGGGCTCACAAAGACCATTTCCACTCTCCAGGAATCCCTATTCAGTGAAAGCTGAATTCTCAGGGAAAGGAAATATTAATAAATACTTAAGTCAACTTTTTTTGATAGAGAAAAGTCAGGACATTCCCAGTACCTCTCTTTCCTTGTTCACTCCTGTAGCTCCTACACAGACATTAGAGGCTCTGCACAATACCCTCCTAAGGGTTCATTCCTCTTTTAATGAGCAAGGGGCAAGCTGTGAATTCAGACAGATAGAGACAAACTGCAGCACGATGTACATCACAATCTCCAATTTCCATATTCTTCACCCAGGAAGGAGATACAAGCATACTTGAGCTTTGGGGTGGATTGCTTTTCCTTCCTCCAGACTCAGGTTTGCCTGATTTGTGCACATGATCTAATAAACCTACTCTGATTTGTCTTAATTTTATAAAAATCAGAACCACCTGCTTCATCCACTTCTAAATCCCTGAATGAGATAATCCAGCAAAAATTCCCAAACCTTTACTTCCTCTATTGCTTTTCACTTAGTCTTGCAAAGAAAGAGGACCAACTATACTTTTACCTTATAGCTAACGCTTACAATAGCATCACAGCAGTTGTTCTTCACCACTCTGCTCTCGTGGTGTCACTCAGGCATGACATCCCATAGACTTGTAAGAATACAGCACCACTACATCTCAGTCCAACATGTGGCCCTGGTCAGCCTCAGACATAGGCCTAGATGCTTAGTGTCCTTTATCTCGTTACCCTTTTCTGCTTTATCTTCCCCATGATAGGAGTTTCATCTCTTTTAAACAACCTGTCTTCAAATACAGAGTCATCTGGTCTATCTGTAATGAAGCAGTTTTAGAGTCGTTTATTTTCAATTCACAAAGTAGTATCATATCTCAACAAGTACAGAAGTCCCACAAATTATGTATCAGGCTTTACACTGGTTTCACTTATTCTTGTTGAATGGTCTTAAATAAGATTATTACTTGAAAGGTTGTGGTACCTTGTAGATAAACTTTTTTGAATGTCCAATACCAGAAAGTTGGAACCATGTAGTCTGGAAAAGCAGTTTATTTGCCACAAATCTCCAGCATTCAGTTCACAGATATCTTAAATTCAGGTTACCTCATTATTTATCCCCAAGCATACTTCTAATATGAGAATGGAAACATTACATTTGATCAGTTTGGAAAACTGTTGCAATGAAGTGTGATCACACAGTTGTAACTGCAGGAGCCTGAAGTATTTCACATCTATTCTCAACACAGGCAAGTATCTTTCCAAAGAGGAAACTGGGAAGATCAGAGAATCATAGAATCCTTAGGGTTGGAAGGGACCTTTAAAGGTCATCCGGTCCAACTCCCTTGCAATGAGCAGGGACATACACAGCTACATCAGGTTGCTAGATCAGGTCCAGCCTGACTTTGAACGCCTGCAGGGATGGGACATCCACCACATCTCTGGACAACCTGTTCCGGTGCTTCACCACCCTTATGATAAAAAACTTTTTCCTTCTATCCAACCTAAATCTCCCCTCTCCCAGTCTGAAACCATTTCCCCTCGTCCTGTCACCGCAAACCCTGCTAAAGAGCCTGTCCCCTCCTTTCTCACATCCCCCCTTCAGACACGGACATGCCGCTCTCAGGTCTCCCCGCAGCCTTCTCCTCTCAGGATGAACGAGCAACGGGGGCAGCGGGGAGAGCCACAGGGCCGGGTTTCACCTAAATCAGCATGATAATCACATTGCTTTGCAGAACATTGTCCTTAACAGAGGTTGTTCTTAGCCTGATCCTTAATAAAGGGGATAATAGTTCATGAGAACAACGGTCACAGGAGATATTTCTAGTCAGCTTTTGTTCTCGTACTTGGCCAGTTTGTGTGCTGCCTAAGGGTATAAATAGAGGGACTGTAGAGGGGATTAGCAGAGTTTCTTTCCAGCAGGGCTCATGTGCCAAAGCGATGACTCTATTAGCATTGTTTCCCCTGAAAGGTTTGTTTCACTCCGGCTTTCAGAAACCAGCACAAAGGCACCAAGCCCTTCCCGAGGCCGCATTTTCTCCTCCGAAGAGGAGCAGCGCGGATCGAAATACCGGGGCTCTGCTTCCACCTGGGACGACCCAAACGCTCTCCGCCGCCCCTCGGCGCCAGGGGCAAGGTTGCTCTGAGGGTTTTACACCTCTGCAAACTGTTTTACACCTCAGCACCGAACAGCCGCTTTTTGACGATAGCATTTGACACTGAGTATTTGTAGATGAAGTGGAAGTTAGCGATGGCTTTGGCCTTGCACTTGCCTCGAAGGTAGAGCACATAAAATGCCTCCTAGGTACGGTCACCCCAACAGCGGGTGTTAGAGGGAAGAGAAACCAGGGAGTTAAATGTTAGCCTCACCTCCCCGAGTTTGGACATCAGTATCTGAGAAAGTCACCCTGGGATCCCTTTGTAATTAACAAATAGGCACATCTCAGGCCTGATCCTTCTGATCCATTTTGACTGACGTTGGTATGCAGTGAATCACCTGGGGGTAAACAGACACATACTCTGTTGTCTGTAGGTGACCAAGTGAGGCTGCATTTCTGCTTCAGCTCTCTATCATATGAGAAATTTACTGAGCCCTCAGCTTCTCAGTTTTCTTTCTTTTTTCTTTTTCTTTCTTCCTTATTCTTCCTTCCTTTCTTCCTTTCTTCATTTCTTTCTTTCTTCCTTTCATTCTTTCTTTCTCTTTCTTTCCTTCCTTCCTTCCTTCCTTCCTTCCTTCCTTCCTTCCTTCCTTCCTTCCTTCCTTCCTTCCTTCCTTCC
>JANHGO010002817.1:0-28794 GCA_024606505.1 Aquila spilogaster
GGGGGCGGCCCCGGGGTGAGGCGGAGGGCGTCGAGCAGCGCGGGGCCGGGCGGCGGCAGCACGCGGGCCCAGGGGAAGGCGGAGCGCGCGCGGTGCAGGAAGCACACGCCGTACCCGGCGCTCACCAAGCGCTCGGCCGACACGGCGCCGCGCCGCCCGCTGCTGAAGTTCTCCAGGAAGCGCACGGCCCGCGCCTCCAACGGCACCTGCGTACCGCCCGACGTCACCAGCGCCACACGCCGCCCGCTCGCCGCCTGCGCCGCCGCCCAGACCCGCACACGCTCCTCCACCTCCGCCGCCGCCGCCTCCTCCTTGACCGCCGCCATGCCCGCCCTACCCCCGCCTACTTCCGCCGGAAGAGCCGCCGCCGTGCCCGCCTTACTTCCGGCCTCCCTCCGCCGGAAGCGCCGCTGCCGCCGCCGTGCCCGCGCGGCGCCCTCCTACTTCCGCTGGAAGCGCTGCTCCGTCGCCATGGCAACGCGGCTACCGCGCCGGGGGACGCTGGAGCGGTCCGGCCGCTGCGAGTTGTGCGGGGCGGCGGCGCGGTTGCGGTGTCCCCGCTGCCGCTTCACGCGTTACTGGTGAGGACCGCCGGTTGTCCGCACCCCGCGGTGCGGTCACGCTTAAGGACAAACCGCCGGTGCCACGAGTCGGGCTGGGGTTTGGTTGGCTCCGGTGGGTTTTTCGCTCTGGTGCTGAAAGTGAGGTGTTTGCTGGAGCCGAATGGTGCGGGGGGCTCTGGGAGTGAAGGCCTTCATGTGCGGGATTGTAGTGCTGACTGCGGTTCGCAGGAGTGTGTAGACATCCCACCAAGTGTGTGTGTTCCTCTGGCAGCAGGCCGAGCAGCAGGACACGTTCCTCATTGCTCCCCACCGCTACCTCAGAGGAGGCTGCAGCGAGCGGGGGTCAGCCTCCCAAACAACAACAGGACAAGAGGAAATGCACTTGAGCTGCACTCGGGGGTTTAGGTCGGATGTCAGTAAGAATTCCTTCACTGAAGCGGTTGTGGAGCTTTAGGACGGACTGCCCAGGGAGGTGGTGGAGTCACCATCCCTGGAAGTGCTCAGAAGACATGGAGCTGTGGCACTTAAGGATATGGTTTATGGGTTAATAGTTGGAGTGATGGCCTTGGAGGTCTTTTCCAACCTGAGTGATTCAACAGTTCTAAGGATCTGTGGAGTGGTGGCTGTTGTGAGTAACTCTTGTGGTGAAAGTCCAGAAGAAACAGCAAGCGATAATCTTTCTTTACACTGTTTCCAAGTAAACAAAAATATCATTCTTTCCTTATTTTGTTAGCGATGTAGATCATCAGAAAGCCGACTGGGTTAGTATCCATGAGAAAATATGCCAACTGCTGATTCCAGTCCGCACATCCCTCCCTTTTCTCACTTCTGAAGAAGAAAGAAAACACGGAGTGGAACAGCTGGTGAAGAGGCAGGTATGTACAAGAAGAAGGAATACCACTTCAAAGCGCTGCCAGTGAAATTTGATTAGATCTCTTTCTATAGTTTGATGTGCGTTGTGTTGGGAGGGCATGTAGTTTGTTAATCAGTACTTTGTTTACAAAAAAAACATATTAAAGACTCTGCAACTAAAACTTCCCAATAAAAGGAGCGGGAACGTTCTCTCTCCAATTCCAAAAGTCTCTTGCCTTTTGGCAGTCCTTTCTCCAAGTCCTGAGCTTCCTTATCTTTGCTGGCCTGGCAGCAGCAGTCCTGCATCTCCTGCCTTGCAACGGCAATCAGAAGTAAGTCCACTGGGATCCGGCTGAGTTTTGGTTCTTACGAGAGTGTCCTTGTCCCTGGCTGATGAGAGGGATTCCCCTTTCTCAAAGGAGAGAGCAAAGAAATAAAGCCCTTCCCCTTGTTTACCTGAACAACTTTCCCACTACGCGTGGTTTTTTATCTCTGCTTTTTGGCCTCCTTGGAGGTGCAGATGTGCAGCTCCTTTCCAGTCAGGGAGGTTTTGAAAGGTTTTTTGTTGTTGTTGTTGTTTGTTTATGGGATTCAGGATCTGCCTTTCCACGGTGTTGATAAAATAAAATAACCCACCCAAATACCTCTGTTACTTAGAACAATCTTTCCCATAAAAATAAATCATCCTTCTATCGTTGCTTAACTCCTAATCACAGAATGGTAGGACAACAGAACAACTGAAAGTGAAATGGTAACAAACAAATGGTGCCACTGAGAGGATCATTAATCTTCTGTGTTTTACATCGTGTATTGTTTTTAAGGTTGTTTCTGGGTCAGGCGTTAGTATTTTGGCTCGTTGCTGAAGTAATTACCTTTCTTGTGAGCACACAGAAGAAAAAAGCCTGAAAGAGATGGAACCTGCACGGACAAAAGTCGTGCATGGTGAAAGCTTGTGACGGGCTTTAGGCAACAGATTCCTTTAAGATTTGTAGCAATTAGACACTGACACCTGAGTTTGTTTTGAAAATGTCATCTGATGAAAAATCACAAACAGGATTGTTGTCCAAAGTGCCGAGAAAATGTGTTATAGCAGTATATCATAGAAGCCAAGAGGGTGGTGGTGACGATGTGAAGGCTGTGGCTCGTCATCTAAACATGTAGGGGGGGTCTGGAAGTGGGAAAGACATCGTAAATATAGGAAAACCAGACTTCACTCGTATTACAAACAAGCCCTTAAGTTGCACGGTTGTCTGTCAGGAGTATTTCTATCACACAGTGTCATGAAAAGTGCAGGATGCAGTTTTTGTGCTTACTGCTTAGAGCTTTTCCAAAAACTTTACCTACATATCAAACATTGTTGTCAAAACCATCTGTTACTACATTATTGATTTGATAGCAACTAAAACTATGCTAAATGCATTACAACACACCACATGACTGCAGAACCAAAGCAATACCTGAGCTGGAAGCAAATCATTTGTTTTTATAAGGTTCTATGGAGAGCGCCGGGAACATAGAGCCGGTAGAGAAGTAGGCAAAGGGACAGTCACTCCTCTTGATTGGAGCGCACACCTAGTTTAGCACACAGTGCCTACAGAACTGCAGCTTGAGCCAAGGCTTGCATTTCAATTGTTTTTCTAAGTGAAGATTTTTACAGGACTTTTAACAGCTCTCGCTGCGTTTGTTCTTTGACCTTTGTATATAATCCAAACTATTTAAACAAAGCAGATTGTCAGAATGTTAGATGAAGGGGCATGTTGTCTTCCTTTTTTCATAAGAAAAGAGTGAAAAAGCAGAAACATCTTGTTTGTTACTTGCTTTCTTACACAGCAGGACTGCAGCTCCTAGTCCACAGGTGAAGTCTGCTTTTATGTACAGCAAGGTGTAGGGAAACTGCTAGACAAGGGTTGGCCTAGACTGACTGAGAAGCATCAGAAGAGCAGTGTGAAGAGGATGAGATTAATCAATGCCCATCTTGTTGGCTTCTTTGTTTTCCTATTGGGAGAACAAACAAAAATGCTTGAAAGGCATCAGAGAAAAGCTACGTAGTCTCATCACAATCGGAGAAAAGCCCTTGCACATGGGTTTATTATTTTCTGAACTTTCCTCTTGTACTTCACAAACTCCTGTGCTGTGCTTATTTGGAAAACATGGAACTCAAGCCTCTGTGAGGACGCCGGAAAGCTTGTGCACATCGGAATGCCCTTTGGCCTAAGGGAAGGTGCGTTAAGCTGAGAGCCAGGAGGTTATGAGTTTCATACCTCAGATGCGCTCCAAAACTTTGTTGATAGAAATCTGCTTTTGTCAACATAGCCATGGGGGTGCCTACAGACAATACCTCCAAACTGAAAAAACTCCAAGTTTCTGTTTGTAGAATAGCCTCACCTGCCTGCACCAAGCGTGATGTCAGCTTACCACAGCCTCTGGGGATGGGAAAAAATCTGCATCTCAGCCAGCTACAGCCATCCTTCAGCACCAATGCCAGCCCTGCTGACTGAAGGCATTAACTCCGAAGGCCCACATTCAAACTGACTGGGAGCCCATCTTCCTCTTTAAATTGTATTTTTCTTTAAGCATGCCATCATGACGGGTGCCTGCAAGTGTGGAAATGGATGTGACACAGAGCCCCGAGGGTGTGCCCAACCCCCTGCTCCCACCTGCAGCAGAACCGTGCTCCTCAGCCTCCTCAAACCCAAACCAGGGGAAAAATACATGGGAGCATCTTCAGAGAAATCTCTGTAATTGCAGCGCACGTGAAAAGAGAGCTATGAGCAAGACAGTGCAGGGCCAAAGCTAATGATGCCTCCAAGGCTTGCAACTGTGCTGTCTTAAATATTCTATGCCGCAGGGCTTCTGTTGTCTCCTGCCCTTTCTCCTCCTGTATATGCTGATAGCACAGGTGCAGGAGGAGGGGATGATAGTTGCGCTTCCATGCGCCTGGATGTCCTTGCTGTTGCACGTTACTCTAGGATGTGTTCTGTGAGGCTCTCATCTATCTGGAAAGCATGTCCCTTTATCTCGTCCAGGATCTCCGGTACGCACTCACACACTGTCCTTGTGGTTCCCTGTCCCTGAGCTGTTCCTTCACTTCTGTCTGCCTCTCTGAGCACTTTGAGTTCAGTAAAATGCTGAAACCATAACCTGGCCTCTAAAAGCTCTGAAATTTGCTTTTTCTGCCCTCTGCTATGCTGCAGCTGGGAAACGTCAGGCAACAGAGTGCAGCCTACAAAGAAGTACAACATTCTTTTCTGCAGGCACTCGCTGCACAGGCCTGCCTGTGCCTCCTAGCCAAAGAGCAACACTTTGCTGACTTACCATGCAGCCCTGCTGGGCACACCAGCAATGAGTCTTGTTTGCAGGCAGCCTTCCCTCTGCACTATTTGTGCGAAAAGCCAACAGAGAAGTGTTGAGAGCTGGCAACGATTACGATGAAAGCTAAGAGAAACAGATAGGTAAGCATCCTGGCTCTTTTTCATTGGCATCCCGTAGCATGTTGTAAGGGCACACCATCTGCAGTTGCTATAGAGCTCTTGGCAATGAGCAGGCGTTCAAATAGAGGAACATCTCTGGAGCTGATGATCAGGTGCTGCAAAGGGTGACAAGACCAAATGTGTGGACTGCTAGGAGCAGCAAACAACGGGAAGCAGCTGTACCTGTGGGAAACATAGTTTCTGACAGCAAACAGAAATCCTACAAAGCTGCTGGACCCCCAGACCAAGCTTGGGTGATGGAAAAAGTAGAATCATTGAATGGTTTGGGTTGGAAGGGACCTTAAAGCCCTTCAGACCCCCTGCCACGGGCAGTTTGCCAGCTACTAGATCAGTTTGCCCAGGGCCCCATCCAGGATACAGGAGTATAGTGCAGTGCACTGGGGTTTGCTGGCTTTGACCAGCCTTCCAGACTCTGGATCCAAACCATTAGCCCTTCAGAGCCCAGAACTGGCCAGCAGAGGGTGAGAGGAAGCTGCCAAGCCCCAGCAATCACGCGGGTATGCTGCTGTCCCACCCCATGCTGTCCTTACTCGGTGCTATGGGGCAGTGTGCTGCGGTGCGATGTAACGAGCTCTCTCCTTGCTTCCAGACAGTGTCTCCTGCAGCTGGAGATGTGCCATGCTGGCACCAGCCTGGCAAACCATACGCTCTGCTGCCTGCTATGAGTCACCGTTATCGTCAGCAAAATCCCGCTGTAACCCCTTTGTCTAATCTTTGCTATGGTCTTGTGATGATCGTTTTCTGTGCTTCACAGCTTTTATTGCTACAACCTTGTTAGTCCTTTTTCATAGGCCTGAAGGATTCTTTGTCTCATAAGACACCACATGACCTAAGAGGATGCCCAGAGCTGTTCTTACCAGAAGTAGGAATGAAATCCAGGCACTAATATGACGGCTTTAATTTCCATCTATTAATTACAGACACAAATACAATTACAACAGTGATTGTTAACAGTGCAAACTGGAATGTGAAAAGAGACCATGGATATTATTTCTCCTTATCTTTTTCTCACCCTTCTCCACTATTATTTTTCCTGTCAGAAATACATCATCGATCTTACATCCAGCGCAGCCCAGAAGTTTATTTTTGATGGAAAGCATAAAAAAGCATTACCTGCAGCTTTGCATGCGTTGCGTTTCAGCACTGAAGTCTATGGTTCAAGTTCTGTGCAACTGGTGCCTGCCTATCTCCTCTTGGCTGAGGCCTGCATTGGTAAGCTCTGGTCTAAATGGTAACTTTGGCAAGGGCAAGACCTCCCCTGGGTCAGGTTTCTGGTTTCCTTTCAGCATTCCAGGGTAGGGCCAGCTCTGCGGTCCTTGTGCCGCGTCTCTGCTCTGCCCTGCCTGAAGGGCATCCAGAGAGATTTGAGATGTCACCCCCTATTTTCTGTGTTGGTGAGGGGAAAAGATTTTTCACTGATGGTGAGAGATCAGTGAAAGATGAAACATTTTCTCCATCTCTAACTGGTTCTCACAAGAGAAGCGGTATGAAGTGCAGCTCTTTACCTCTGTGGCTTCGTATGGCTCACAAAAGCATTGAATTCCCATGGATGGTTGTGCAGTTTTCTCTGGGAACCAGCACACTTTTGAGGCCATCCCATCAGAGGAGCACCTTTGTTCATTCACAGAAGCGAACTCTGCCTGGAGCAGAGCTTTTTCTCATTGATTGTGTAGCTCAGCCGCACACATAAAGGCCTGAGAAATGATTGTAAACCATTGCTGTTACAGGAGTAGACACAATGCTCTGCTGGCAAAATTGAGCAACGTCAAAGATGGTTGTAAAATGGGGAGGCAAGAGAAGGGAAAATATCCCATCAGTATTTCGGGTGTGATAATACAGCAGTTGTTAGCTTCTGCCTGGGGCTTACCTGAATGGACACATGTTTCAAAGGCATTGAATGCAATGCAGTTTCTGGTTTCTCTTGTAGCTGTCTGTAAGTTACATTCTGAACACTTGCTTGACTAAGGAGAGCTCAGAAGTGGGGAATCCACAAACTGTGTCAAACTGCTGCAAAAGGATAGCAGGCAATATCCTCTACATTTCTAAGCAGAAGGTGCTCTGTATCCTGCTTCTTTCTGTATGTCATTTCAGGTGTTGGCAACCTTCGGCAAGCATCTAACTATCTCTCCCAAGCTCAGTGGATTGTCCTCAGAACTCCAGATTGCAGCAGTGCCTTTCAGCATAGATTGCATCGCAGTTTTGGGCTTCTCTATGCCACTGATGGAAACTTCGAACAGGCTTTATATCACCTGGCAAATGATGTAAGCCAATAACAATACTGCAGCCCTTCAGCTTTCCTTCCTTCTCTAGCTGTTCTGAGGAATATGAACACCCCAGCAGGCAGGTTTGTAGCACTGATTTGAGGAACCAGGACAGTACACAGAAAGAACACCTGAACTGCATGAGTCTCAGACTCCTGCGTACCCACGTGTTAGCCAAAGTTGTGTTTTACCAGTTATGGTTATTCTTGAGTGATCTATAACTTGTCCTTCCTACATCCACTTTGAAATTTTTCTGTCGGCTTTGTTTAAGGTATCAGCAGATATTCCTGCCATAAACTGCTGTAGCCGCCTTTTATTCAGCAGATAAGTGGTTGTGTATTTTGACTGTCATTTTCCTTAATACTTGTCTGTTCGATGGCAATTCTCCATCATCCGTTCTTCAATGAATGCCTCACTTAACTGTGTAAATATCTGCTTCGGTACCTTCTTCCCCAGTTCAATCTTTTTAGCCAGGAGAGCGGTTTGACAAATGTGAAGTGGTTATTGCCAGCAGTGTTCCTGGGGATGCTTCGCCTGTTATTTAACCGCCCAAAGGCAAATGAACTCCGTGACTTCCTATTTATGTCCCACGTCGACTAAATTTACCCAGTGCAGAGTGATGTATACCCACTACTGTTGAATTTGATAGTAGCTTTTTACAACAGCTTTCTGTGGGTGTAAGCGATGACATACGGTGGAGGAGAATTAGAGGCTTTCTATCATAACATATACAACTCTGTCTTCATTTAGTTTGTAAACCTACTGTAAACCCACTGGGACAGATTCCCTGCTATGCCACTTCTGTGTTTTTTTTAGGTTGCTTTGGTCTGGTGCCTGAAAAGGAGTAGCACAGTAGGTTTTTTACTACTAGTGAGTCTCTGGGCTGCATCAGAGCAGCCCAGGACCTGCTTGGATTTTGGCTGAGTGTCTGAGATCTGCTGAGAGTCACATGCCAGCTCAGAATAGCTGGAATGTGCCGCTGCCTTCCCACTACCTTCCCCTCGCTTTGGCTGGGGCTTTGGGGATGAAGCAGCCTCCACAGGCACGTCTGGAGCGCTGGAAAGCAGCAGCAAGTTCATTTGTTCATTTGAAGACAAGAGACATGCAGGATGCACACTAAGAGGAAGAGATGTGGGGAACCTGCCCTGTGCTTCAACAGGGCAACACACCGTAAGAAGGAATCTTCTGCCCCAGCTAGCAGGGCATTTGGGCGTGTTGCATTCCTGTGTATAAGACACAAAATACTGCTTTGCAGGTACCCCATTTTACAGTTACATTCAAGTGTAACTAATGTTGTACTATAGCCAGAAAAAGACAGAATTTTGCAATATTATTAATCCATAATAATGAAGAATTTCTCAGGATTGATTTGAATGTTAAACTCCTGCTTTTTCTTTTCTTTTCATATTGTTTTCAGATTTACCTTGCTAGTTCTACATTTGGGCTAAAATCTATTGAGGCCTCTGGAGGGTATTTCCACATGGCTAATGTTTTTTTTCGCCAGAACAAAATGGACATAGCAAACTCATTGTACGCTGAGGTTGGTAAATGCAAAGCTCATCCCGTCTCTATTTCTCAATTAACTTTTTTTTTTCTGTGTGCTTTCCAGTGTTTCCCTGTTTCTGACTGCCTTCAATGTGATGGCAACCGTATCAGTGTTTTAGCATCACCATTTTCATATCCAAACATTTCCCTGAGTTAAAACCAGAACAAATACATTCTGCAAAAGGTACTGAAGTTGTAGTTTTCGTAGGAAAACCTCGTTAAAAAATAGCTTTACCACCCAAAGCCCACACCAAAGGTTAAAGACATTCCCACATGCAGAGAAGGTGTCCAGGGAGTTTCCATAACCAAGGAAGAGTGGCTGAGCGGTAGTGGGATGCAGACAAAACGTGTAAAATTTAAGCAGAATATCAGTGAAAAGTCACACTGCTAAAAGCTTGTCAAGCAAAGGAAGTGACAGTTGTCTAATGACTATAGTAAGTGGGGGAAAAATGAACTTCCACTTGTTTAGCCTGACTTTTTAATGAGGCTTTGCCTCCACTCCACTCACAAACTTCCACCAAATTTGCTTTGAGTTATCCGTTGAGTTAGTTTTGTTCAAGTTTGATGAAAATTAATAGAGCAAAGAGCTTCCAACTCAGGCTCCCACTGGGAGAGGAGCCATCCACGTGAAACATCCAGCTTGGCAGCTGCCTGCCCACTAACCAGTAGGCGCTGGGGTTGTTGCGGTAGGGATGTGCACTGCAGAATGCATTGTTTATAGAACAGCCAGTTGCTAAATACCTCCTGTTCACACAAGGTGAAATAATTCATTCACTTCCTGGTAGGTCACCGACATCTGGCACACCTTTCTTGTGAAGTCAGTTCAAATGCAGGAGCGAATTCACAAGTTGAGAGCAGAAAAGTCTCCGTTTGCCGAGGACAAGGAAGTGGAAGTCAGTGAAGACACCATGAGTAAGCACCACTACTGTGCAGGAGCGTTTGTGAGACAGGATTTTAAAACATCCATGCATCTTAGCGTTCGTATTTACTGTGTTGGATTTTGCACTGCTTTTTTGTAGACCAAATTTAATCAGAATTGTGGGTTCTTCTGATAGTTATGCTCAGTAGATAGTGCTGGATGAAACAGATGAGGCCACTTTAGAAATGAGAGTGTTCAAGTGGAAGCACAGCCTTGCCCTTTTGGTTTACCCTCCCCTTATCACATTATCCTTGACAGTGACTTCAACAATACAAGATGGTGCCTTTCAGGATTCAATTCCACTTCAGCGTTCTCGTTTCTCAGCAGCTCCTTTCCTTCCATTTAATTAGGTGAAATTTCATCTCACTAAGGTAATTCCAGCTCTCTCATCTGAAGCAGTGGGACACAATGGAATAGCATGTGTTGATAATTGGATGTATTAATCTGGAGAATACGCAAGGGGAAGGTGCATGAAGCATTAGGAAATATGCTAGTGTGCATGGTATGACTTCAGCGCTCCACTGAAGTCAGTCTAGATTCCATTCTTTGTCTTCCTTCTACCATCTACACTTGTAAGAATATTGCCAGAGAAGAAAAAATGCTTCTGCAAATCCCTTTACCTGGCGTCCTCTCAAATAATAGTTGCTGCAATAGGAACCACCCGAGGCAGGTCTACATGAATCCATCTTTGGATGTGACAGGAGTATGAAAGTTGCTCTTTTCATGCAGCTGCTGTGATTTCACATCCTTACTGAAGGCTAATCAACACAATTACAGACTGGATGAAAAGATATCTGTTAATGGGTATGGAATTTGCATGGAGCTGGTATGCCACACTGATGCTTGTTGTAGAAGTGCTTTGATGTCTAGAAGAGATAATTGGGCAGTTTTGAATATATTATCTTGTATACATGCATCCAACAAGATTACTTCATTCTTGATGCAGCTGAAGCCCAGCAAGCAGAAGCAATTCGAGTCCTGAATGCAGTACTGGATATCAGAGAAAAGGCACCAAAGCAACAACCTGGGGAAACTGCCAGAGTCTTGCATGCTCTTGCAATGCTTTATTACCTAACCATGGATTTATCAAAGGTAAGTTTCACCTGTTGAAAGGGTGCAGGAGGGTGCTGGCCCCGTTCCATGAAGGCAGGAACGTAAACCAGCTGCCCATATTCACTGGCTCCTCTCCTGAGTGCACAGCTGCCTTGGAGCACTGGATAACTCAGGGCAAAGCTGCTTCGGTAGCTCTGCACAAAGCCAGTTCATGCCCTATGCTCTGTCAGGGCTAAGAAAGCCCACTGGGTCTGTTTTGAACTCTGCCTCAGCATCCACAGTGGATCCTGTAGTTACTCACGTTTTCTAGGTTTGTCCTTCATCCTGGCAACGCGGGTGCCTGTCACAAGCCACATTTAGACATCAGGTTGGATGTCATGCAGCGAGAAAGACATAGGCCTTGCGTGTATCCCTCCACGAGCAAGACTGCCTGTGATTACCACCATGGGACCCCGTAATTCAGTTTTGAATTTGCGCTGCTGTATTTGAGAGTTTATGGCTAAAAATTTCAGATGCAACCGCAAACTTCAGTGTGCAATTATCTGCACTTACAATAATTAATTTTGAGAAAGTGCTGAGCTTTAACCATGTGGAAATCACGGCTCTTCGTTTGGGCTGAGCAGTCAGAACCTCAGGTTTCTTCTGCCTGTGATTTGGAGGATGGAAATACGGATTATTAACGGTCTCCGTTGTGTTAGAGACAGCTGTAGTACAAATAAGCGTTTGGAAGACACAAAGAAAGAAATCTGAAATAGAAAAAAAGAAAAAAAAGAAAGCAAAGCTTTGTAATTGTGAGAATGTCAACTCACTACCAAGGGAAATGAGGGATTTAGTTCAAACTGAGTCAGTGCAGCTGGTTTTTCCTGAAATAGCTTTCAGAATGTTCAGATGAACTGGTGTGTCAGATGGCAGGTAATGCTCTCCAGCAGGAGGAGCTGGGGTTGGTAATCTCTTCTGTCTGCACCACTGGATCCTAAATATGATATCTGTTGGCAGCTTTACTCTCTCCTCTAAAGCAGCTTGTACAGGTCACCCTCTGAAACAGGCGGCTGAGCAACTGGAGCCTGGATCAGATCCAGCGCAGCCATTTCAATGAGCCTCTCCAGGTATTTTAAGTACCCCTTGAGAAAAGCCAAATTCTTCACAATTACACCGTCTTTTCTGTTTCACTCCAGGCTTGTGAAATGGGGATGAAAGCCTTTGACCTGCTGAAACAACTGCCCCAACAAGAGTCTCTAGAAGCCGTCGACCATTTGTTAAAGCTGATTGACTCCCAGCCCTCCTGCACAAAATAAGGAGCTCCTTCTACCAGAGCCAGGTGCTTGCCTGGGTTATCTAACTAGGTGCCTGCAAACATTGAAAATGCATTGTGAGCTGTAAGAACTTTCTGCTGTTGTCACCTCTCTAGAAGTGTCCCTTTCCACCTGGAAGTGTTTGAAAACTAAGCTTGTGGTATTAGTTAGTTGTTACCTGCTTGTCAACCTCTGCAGACTGTTACGGAGTAACAGCATGAGGGTGGGGAAACAAAAGCACTACCAGTGCAAGGTGCATAAATTGTTGCCTACTTGCTACTGTAAATAAGGATAACAGCCTCTTATCTCCTCACATTGTCTGACAAGAAGTTAAGACCAGCTGAAATGCGTTTGTTACTGTTTTGCTCAATTTTCTTTTCACTTTGATGAGTAAGATATGGTGGAAGGCTATGGGAGGGGCCTGGGGAACGTCTCCACTACGTTCGTAACTGGGATGGTTGACACCTGCTCCCCAGAACCCGGTTGGGCTTGTTCAGGTGCTGCGCCTCTCTGTAGAGCCCCTCCATTTCCAAATCCACGCTCTCACTCTTTGCAGACCTCCATCAAGCTGAACTGCCAACGTGCAGCCCTCACAGGCTTCAAATGCCCCTGGGGGCATAGAAGGAAGAAAGGCAGGACACAGGGTACACGTGGCCCTAGGAGTGAAGGCCGAGGGGCACTAGAGAAGGGCTCGAGGAGTCCCTGAGAGCGGGATATGTGCAGGGCTGGAGGCAGCTGTGCAGCAAACTTGGTTCAGACACCGGAGCATGTGACAGCCTTGCACCGCTGGGAAAAAGGTTAAGGGAAACTTGCCCTGCTGCTAAGGTCTGGATTCAGCTGAGCTATAAGCCTATGATTAAGTCTCATTTACTTCAGGAGGATTTATGAATGCATTTAATTGCCTTGCTGAATTGGGTTGGAGTCAAGTACGCTTTTAAATGCTTCGTCGAGCTGGGACCTGAGCAATTAGAAGGGATTGATGCTGCTGGTAAAGGGAAAGTCACTCACTCCAATCCAACTGATTTTTAGTTGCGCAGGGTGGAATAGCTGTGATCGGTGCACGCAAGGGGTCCCATGGCGGACCAGGGCAGCTCCCCGAGACTGTAGGAATGCCTGTGGGAACAGGGGATGCTGGCAGCTGGGATGCTCAGTGCTGCTGGCACAGTGCCTCAGGACATGGAGGATTTGGGTCACTGTGGCTGGGGATTTGGAGCTGTGGCAGTAATCCCCCAAGACATGCTATGGCCAGGCTGGCTCTGTGTGACGTGTCAGGGCTGGTGTCCCTTCTACAGCACTGCCACACGGCACAGTGTCACTGCTGTCTGCCTAAAGCAGTGTGAAAATTAATTTTTCATAGGTCTGCAGGTTGGGCATCTCCAGTAGCAGGGCCTGCGCAGCAATGAGAAGGGAATGGAAGCGCCAGTAAAGGTGATCAGAGCAAGCCAGGGCAACTCAGCGTCCCACCACGCAGAATATTTTGGGGAGAGCTGGAAGATTTTTACAGCTCTTTTATATGACCCTTTGGAACAGCCGTCTCTACTGTATACACTTTAGGGCAAAGAGCTATTTCAACAAATAGCAGAAAACCAAAGCGAACAAGCTCAGCACTTCTTCGCCCAGCAGTGTTCAGACTTGCAGCCCTTGGCACCGGGTTGGGTAAAGGAAAAATTCCCCCAGGAAGCAGCCAGGAGATGGCAACAACACAGCCAGGAGCGCAGCGCAGGCATTTCATAACACGGAGCCTCGCGTCCCTGCGAGGGAAAGCTTTGGCAAGGAGCAGCACACGCTGGGGAGCCCACTGCTGCCACCACAACAGGGATAGGACACAAAGACCCCACGAACACCGCCTGAGCTGCACCCAGGGACAGCCTTGCTGAAGCTCTGACCCACTGCGCTCCCCCCGCAAATAAAGGCACACGGCACAGCAGGTTGGGTCGCTGCATACATTCCTGTTTATTGTTAGCACACCACACGCCTTTCTCCATTCTCTTGGCACTTACGTTTATGTACAATAGGAAAAAAAAAAGAAGTGTGTGCAGTTTCCGGGCCGCTGCACAGAAAGGTGATGAGTTTTGTCGTCGTTTTTTTTTTCTTCTACCTTTATTTTCAATGTACTCACTTCCAAAACAGACAAATAAATTAAAAAAAAAAAAAACAGAAGTCAAAAAAAGAAACCCCACTATTAAATAACTGCACGTGGCTTTGGAAATGTGCCAGTAGCTCCTACCACAGCTGCACTCGGGGGAGAAGGACTGCTTTCTTTTTGTGTTGGTTTAAAAGGACAGCATTTCTCATTCTTAACCTACTAAGGACTAAAACTCAGTGCAATAGATACAACTACAGTGCAGGTAATTAACTATACAAAAGTCATCCTAACCATGTACAAGCTTTCCTTAGAGTTGCTATAGAGACTAAACCTTTGCGTCTGTACCTTTTTGTATACATTATACACTGTGAATATACTCCAGGAATATTTACAGTACGTTCCTTGTCAATCAGAAGCACTATAACTTAACGTCTACTATTAACACCATCGAACAAAAATATATATAATATAAATATCTTCCGGTCTGTACACAGAGCAGGAAATGTATGTATCCATGTGGCAGATTTCGGTGACTCTGGGATCGATGTGGTAGCGATGGGCAAGGTGTGCTGCAGCGTGGGACCGCCGGCCGCTCCTGGCAGCGCAGGGCGCCGGGGGACAGCATCGTGCCGGGGAAGGCTGAGGCCACAGCTCCGAGCCCCCTCTCCTCTCCGCCAGCACTTCGCATCACGGTTGACCACTAAGGCAAATATTGCCAAGAATACACCAAGAGACCCCTCCCCTCCCATCTCAGCCCGCCTGAGTGCACAGCCAGCACGAGAACAGATGAAATCCAGGCAAGGAAGCGCACACAGCCCTCTGCTCAGAAAGGTGAGACGCTGTTCCAGGAGCCTGCGCAAGGGGAGACGGCGCTCTGCAACCTGCTCCAGTACTGGTGACCTCCCCAACCTGCTCCTCGGGAAGCGCTCCGCTCCGGCACCCGCAGAGGAGCAGTGCTGTGCCCACACCTCTCATCCTCAGCGCTGCCCCAAGGCGCTCCCGAAGGGCAGGGAATCCCCATCCATGAACCCAATGGGGGGGTTGAAATCTTAGACTGCTTTAAAAAATAACTTTAAAAAAAAAAAAAAAGGTTGGTTTAGACTTAGTCAAATTACACCATTTCTCTATGATTAGAATGTTAAAAAACGTTTCCAGCTTTAAAAACTTGCACTATGTGATTTTTGCATGGAATAACCTATCTCTTCATTAAAAAGGGAGCCGCCCTCCTGCTCGCGGAGGCTGGAGGACGCTGCTTGGTTGGTTTTAAAACATTAGTCATTGTTTCTGAATCTATCGGCTTTTGAAATCCTGGACGTGAAACCAGCTAAAATCGTTCCTAGCAAAAATACGTCAGTCAGTCACTGATGAACCAGGCGGCCACTGGGCGAGTCTGGAGAAGGAGCATATGCAGAAGAGCCAGACCCCCCCGCTCCCTCCTTCCTCGTTTCTGTACAAGTATTAAAAACACTCAGGAGAGAAGTTAGGAGGCTCGGAGGAGACGGGACGTGCCGCAGCTGGTTAGACCTGGGAGTCAGCACCCAAGCTGTGGAACTCATCTGGGGTCTTGTCGCTCTGGCTCGCACCCCCCTGACGGAAGCCCGAGGCGATCTCATCGAAGGTCCGGCCCTTCGTCTCCGGCACCTTGAAGTAGGTGAAGATGAAGAAGAGGACTAGCAGCACCGTGAAGATGATGAAGACGTAGGAGCCGCAGAGTTGCTGAAAAGGAGAGCACCAAAAAGCAGTGAGCTTGTGGACGGAGCCAGCAAAACCTGGGGCTCTGCTGGGACTGCCAGAGTGCAGCCACCCACCAGCGCCAGGCATGAAGCAAAGCACCACGGCCTGCACCCTTCCCACCTGAGGGACATGTCATCTAGTGACTGTCCTGCCCATACCCATACCCACTGCCAGCCTGCTCCAGGACGTGGCCTCCCCACACCTCATCCCTAAGGGCATTCCCCATACCAAGCTCAAAGCAAACCCAATTCACGTCCCTAATACAGGTTTTAGGGGCTCAGGAATCTTGTCTGTACAAATAATCCAACCGGTGCAACATAAAGCTGTCTGCACACACCCCCAGACCCACTGCCCCAGAGAACAGGAGATGATTACCGCAATGTACTGGAAGCCCATGCCCACAATGAAGTTCGAGGTCCAGTTAGACAGCCCAGCAACAGCGAAGGCAGCAGGACGAGGGCCTTGACTGAACAGTTCTGCCACAATAAACCAAGGAATGGGGCCTGGACCGATCTCAAAGAAGGCCACAAACCCGAAGATGGCAACGATGCTGAGGTAGGACATCCAGGGCATTTGGTCCTAGTCCAAGGGAGAGAAAACAGGTCAGCAAGTGCTGCTCACAGGGAAGGACAAAGTGCGTGGCCAGCACAGGTGAGACCGCAGACAAGCATGGTGCTAGCAGAAACCATGAGGTTTCTCTAGATTGGAAACAGGGTTTCTGGGACCCCAAAGAGATCTGCACAGAGAGGACCACACAGACCCCTGGGAGGAGGACGTCCTTCCTCATCTCCAACCCCATCTCCCCACAAGCCACCGCAGTGAGGAGCGGTGTGCAGGGCCTCCTCCCACCCACCCCCAGCAGCCCCCATCACTCACCAGCAGCGTCAGAGCAATGGTCATGAGCACTGCACACCCTGCCATCCCCGCCAGGCCGATGAGGTGAAGGGTCCTGCGTCCAGCTCGCTCCACCACGAAGAGCTGTCAGGTGGGGAGACATCTGTCAGCACCTCCAGCTGGGGAAAATCCCCTCCTCCTCCTCCTCCCTCCCTGCACCCACCTTCTCAGGTAGCACATCATACACTCACCACCCCCACAAAGCCCACCAGCCCAACACAAAGCTCTCAGGTGGGGTGGCCACGGCAGGCTACAACTCACCGAGACAACAGTGAAAGCTGTGTTCACCACCCCAGAGCCAATGGTGGCATAGACGGGCTGCTCCACGCCTGACTTCTCAAAGATGCTGGTGGAGTAGTAGAAAACCTACCGACAGAAAGGATGCGCCATGAGGAATGAGTCTCCTCGGCTCAGGGCTGGCACCAACCCACAAGCCATGCACACTGGACCCAGCACGGCCCATGCTCTTGTGGTTGGGTGAAACAAGCTGACCCACGGCGGGTCCCCGGCTCTACACTCACCGCATTGATCCCTGAGAGCTGCTGGGACAGCTGCAACACGATTGCGATGAGGATGGGCTGGCGGTACATGGGGGAGCGGAAGAGCTCCATTATGGTGACCTTCTTCTCTCTCATCATTTGCCGGCTCTCCTCCTTCATCTCCTGCAGGTCGCTGCTAACGTCTGTCGTGCCCCGGAGCTTCTTAAGGACTGAGGGGAGACAGAGAGACCAGGTCAGGAGTGGCAGAGGGCCCTGCACACAGCGGGATGAGCTCAGGGATGCGAGTCACTCACCGCTCTTAGCTTTGTTCTCCTCGTTGCGGTTGATCAGGAGGAAGCGGGGGCTCTCAGGGGCAAAGGGCAGGATGATGCACTGCAGCAGGGCAGGGACGAAGATGAACCCCAGGAGCAGCGGCCAGAGCGAGTCATTTCCCATGATCAAGTCCAAGCCAAACACCTGAGAACAAGAGGGGTCGAGCCACATGAGTGCTGTGGAGTCTCCCCTTCTCCTTTAACCCAGCTTGCTGCAAGCCAGATCCAGCTCTGCTCTGCTTTGTGGGGCACCCATGGACACTCAAGCCTCACAGCGTGCCTATCAGAGGGGCAGAGAAGCATGCTGCATCCAAGCAGCCTACAGACATTACATCCCAGTGCTGGGCATCCAAACCCTATGTCTCACAGCATCCTTATGCCTATTGAGCCCTGCTCCATCCCTCCAGCCCTGGCTCTTCCTGAAGGGCTGTGCAGAGCCACAGAGCAATGCTCCTGGGCTGCCTGAGACCCGGAGCAGAGTCAACAGCATGGAGCAAATCCTTGCTGACTGCCCAGAAACAGTGCTGCAGACAGACAGACCCCCTGGACAGCACTTACTTGTGCAATGAGAATGCCCAAGACAATGCCAAGCTGGTGGAAGGTCCCCAGTGCGCCCCGCAGCGCGGTCGGCGACACCTCGCCCACGTACATGGGCACGAAGCCGGTGGTGAGGCCGGAATACAGGCCGATGATGAAGCGGCCCAGAATGAGCATCTCAAAGGACAAAGCCATCTTGGAGAAGCCCATGAGGACAGCGGCCAGGAAGGCGAGGATGTTTGACATCAGCATGGAGTTGCGCCTGTGGAGGCAAAGAGGGAACACCATGAGGACATCAGACTGAAGGGGGTATCGAGAGGGGCTGTTTAGCCACGTGAAACCAAATGCCAACACTGTGCGCAAGGGAGGTGTCCAGAGTCATTCCCTATGCAGGAAAGCATCCGGGGCTGAAGAGTAAGCACCGCACAGGGATCACCATCTGTCTTTGCAGCCTCCGGGGCAGCGCAGGCACATGGCCACACACTGCTGGGAAAGCAGAGGCACTCATAGGGTTTGACAGGATAAGGCTGTTGCTCCTCTGTGACACACAGGCAGTTAAACAGATGCTGCCCTAAGGAGCACAACACAGCGCGGTTTTGATACACACTTATTTGAAACAGCAGTCTCTGAAAAGGCCAACAGGGAAGCTATTAAAGGACAGACTACACGCTTTTGGCTTGCATGAAGGGCTCAGCTCCGCAGCAGGCCAAGCCTTGGGGAGGCTGGGAAAGAAGGCTTGCCAGCTCCCAGCGCAGGCAGTAACAAGCTACAGAGGGTGGAAGTATGGTCTCACGAGCAAAGCATGAGCCCCAGAGCCAGGCCCTGCCAGCAGGGGAGGTGACACATGCTCGGTGCTCACCGGCCAAAGCGATTGACAAAGAGTCCCACGGAAAAGGATCCGATCATGCCTCCAACCGAGAAGATGGCAACGGAGAGGGACCACAGTGTGGTGAGGGTGGCAGGGCTGATGGGCTCCTCGTATCGGTACAGCCAGGTGCGGTTATAGAAGTCTTCAATCACCTGCAAGGGGGAAGAAATGAAACCACGGGGTAAGGCCTCTCGGCATGAAACAGTTCACGTACATCTGCCTGTAGGGCCGTGCTGTGCAGGGCTGGGCACGTCCGCGCTCACAGCCTGCCCCAACACACAGCGTTTCCTTGAGGAAGAGCAGCCTGTGGCCGGACCCACAGCACTGCCAACATCCCATTGCAACGGTGGGTGCAATACAGCCCCCAGCACACCTTACCCCATGCACCATCGGCTGGGGAAGGATGTGACAGCCCAGCACAGGTCCCATGGGTCCGGGCTCACCACAGGACCGTCCCATCCCCCTGGCACGGCGAGGCAGGGTTCACCAGCTGCAGGATGCAAAGCTTTGCCCGGGCTCGCTTTGAAGTGGAGCAGACACCACAGGCTCCAGCCCCGGCTGCACTGCCCGGTGTCAGCCCAGGCACAACTCCTACACCACAGCCACACGCGGCTGCTCAGATGGACTGCATCAAGCCTTGCATCCTCCGCCAGCGGCCAAAATTCCCATTCCCAGTTTCGGTGGGGAGTGAGACTCCTGACCTCATCACGGCCGCTGCCATCCTAATTCCCGCAGGCAGCTGCACCTCCATGCCTGGGGCAGTGACCCTGCCACGATTTCAGTGCTGCAGCCCAAACAAGGCAGCTGGGATCGCCTGGCAGCAGGGCACCTTCACCGCTGACACCCAGGCTGGCGCAGGCACAGAGCCGAGCACCCTTCAAAGCTTTCCCCAGCTATTACCCACACACCCTTCTGCTAAGGCTGGGCAAGTCCTCCTCCACTCCTGCTGCTCGAGATTTCATCTGCATCACCAGTGCCACGAATTCCTCAGCCTCAGCCCAGCCACCTACAGACTGCGGGCAGCTCCCCATCACCCTGCAAGCCTCAGTCACAAGGCTTGGCCCATCTCTTCCCCGTCACAAGACAATGTGTCACCGAGCAAGCCCTGGTTTGCCGGCACGTTCCCATTAAACCCGGCGCTCCTTTGCTTTCCACTAGATGGGAGCCACCCAGCTGCAGGCTGGCAGCAAGCTGATAGCACAGCTCGGATCTGGGAGGAAACCCGACGGGATGCGCAGCGAAAATGCAGCCAGACAGGTTCTGGGCTCGCCCTGCCGAGGCTCAGCGCTGCCAGAACGCCTCTGAAGCCACCGCAGGAAGGTCGGGCTCCTCCTCAGGTCACCGCGGACAGGCAGGGATGCAGCGAGCAACGGCGAGGGGCTGAGCGGGGCTGCGGGAGCAGCTTGGGTCCCTGTGTACTGCTAAAGAAACACAGCCAGCAGCTGCCAGAGAGCTGCAAGCAAGCCAGCAAGGGCCATGGGCAGCCCCTTCCCACAGCAACACACCTGTGCCCTGGAGAAATAAGGGCTCAAGTACACTGACGCCGTCCCTACCAACAGAGGAGCTCCGCTGGCTGCAAGGAGGAAGGGCTTCGTGCGGCAACGGGAGCTGCCCTTGGACAAAGCGATGGGTCCTGAGGCTTCTTCCTACCTAAGGTCACCGAAATGTTTGTAACTACAGTTGGAGTACACATCGGGAAAAAAAAGAAAGCCCACTGCCTTAACCACACCGCACGCAGCAGCACCGCTTGGAGATGCCATCTCCCTGCCACACACGCAGCAAAGAGCAGGTTTCACCCGTCAAGCTCCTGATTTCTCTTCCCAGATGATAAAGGAGGGCCTGAAATGCCAAGTCCTGATTGTTAGACACCTGAAAATTGTGTTAGAGAGACGGATGGTTAAAGGTAAACTGTGTTTTAGGCTCGAGCTGGGCAGAGAAGCAATAAGCCCATCCTCCCTACCAGGAACTTAGTGGCTGCAGTTATTTAACAATTTATGTAATGAACGCACCAGCGTGATGTGGGCTAAAAATAGGGCCTGCAATGGGACCTGGGATGCAGCTCCACACAAAGAGTGATCAGGTTGCAGTGGATCTTCTCCAGGACATGCACAAGTGGAATTTTTATCACCAGTGGCCCCGATTCATTGCTTTACAGCCTCGCAGGGAGGACAAATGGGAACGGGAGAGGCCGCACCAGATTCCTCCCTGCCTTCCCAGAAGCCTGCAGCTCACTTCCTAAGAAGCAGAGAGGAATCCAAGTGACAGTCAATGCCCCAGAGCTGGCCAAGCCCTGCTTCCTCTGGGCTGTGGTTTTGCTGCTCCTCCCTGCGCTGCGAAGGCCCAAGGGGTCAAACAAACAGCACTCCAAATCCCTCCTCCCGGCCCCTTTCCCCATGCAAAAGGGACCAATGGGGAACCCTACCATGAGCTAATTGCTGGGAGGGGAGAAAAAAAAACCTTTTGAGCTTAACAGGAGAGGAACGGGGTGGGGGTGTTACAATTTGCACAGGCTGTCTGTGCCTCCCTGCCTTCCTCCTTCCCCCTGCTTCGTTTCAGCTGAGCGCTTTCCACCAGCCCTCACCCGCTTTCACTCCGTCCCCTCCACGCATCGCCTCTACCACCGCCCTGCAAGGAACAAGCGGCTGTTTCAGCAGCACGGACTATATTGGGAGGACCACAAAACCAGCGTTCAGCCCTCGCAGCAAGAAAGGACGCTTTCTTGGCTGTTCTTTGGTGAGGAGGACACGAGGAGCGGGCACAAGCAAACCTTGCCGTGCACGCATCGCAGAAGCCAAGAGACCGATGCACCTTTTCTGCAGTGCGAGGGCATCCCAAACTGCTTCCCCAGCTCTTCTGCATCCCAAAGCAACGCAGCTTGCTGGGAGCCTCGGCCCCCAAAGCACAGCCCATCCCCAGGAAACTGAAACAGTGCAGGGACCTTTGTTCACTGCAGATCTGCACGAAGTAAAGCCCCCAGCGCCGAGGGCACAGCACAGCTGGACATCAACCCCCAGGCACTGCAAGACGGGGGAGCACACCTCGTGGGAAGGCCTTACCCATCCCTTGCCAAACATCCATCCGTCTGCCTCCCCCACTCTGCAACCTGGTGCTGCCCCAAGGGAAGACCCCACGGGACAGTTGGGATGCGCTCACACCCCCTCTGCAGGAGCTCAGCAGGACAGGCTGCAGAACAGTCCCCGCAGCCGTCAGGAAGGCGGACACTCAAGGAAGTGACTCGTATCCACGTCCCAGGCACCGAGTCGGGCAGGTAGGGCACTGATGCAACGCAGTAATTACAGCACGTCTGCTCCCCGAGGTCCCTGAGCACTCAGCGCTGCATCAGGAGCCGCTCTGCACGGGGCTTTGGGGATGAGGAAATTAGAGCAGATGCCATCCAGGGCTCCTCAGCTCAGTGCCCTGCTCTACCGCTGCGCTTCGGCTCAGGCACACGGCACTCCCCCACCTCTGCCCTGCATTGCCCATCACCCAACACAAAGGCCACCAACCAGCACAGGTGGGTCCCACTGGTGCCCAGGCACAACAGCAAGCCCACTCACCTCCACTGAGAGGACTCTGCTTTCCACACACACACAGTTTGGCACGGTTTTTTTGCACAGGGTCTTTTCCCCCTTCACATGTTTCTCAGCGCTCAAGGTGACACGCCGCTGTTTGTGCTCTCATGCAACGTCAGAAGACCTCGCAGCCCATCCGCCAATCCCACCAGTAACAGGATTAATACTCTCGTGGCACAAATTCTGCCTCGGAGTTTTAATTACTTGGGATTCTGCATCGGAGGTTTGGATGTTTTAGCTCTCCCCGCAGCCCAGGAACAGCCAGTTCCTTCAAGCTGAGCAGCAGCTGCAGCCCAGTTTGTCTTTCAACACCTTGCCTTGGCAACCGAGCTTTGCCCAGGGCATGTTACGAGCACAATAGAGAATTTCTGAGCTAACACTTCCAGGGCCATAAAACTTCAAAAGGCCGTGCAGTTCAGGGGAACCCAAGTTTCTCAGGACCCCCAGGTCCCCACCGGATGCCTGGTCACAGGAGGGTCCTGGCTCCTGCTAGTTGTGGTATAGGAAAGAGCAAATCCCTACTGCTGCCCATCACCCTTTGCACACAGTTTGTGCTTCCTCACCTGTCCCAACACACGCACTCATCTCCTGGGGACGTTTGGCCTCTGGTGGCTGCATAGGGTCCCCCCATATCTGCTTCCCCAGGCATCATGATGCTCTCACCCTTTAAGGCGCCCATGAGTTGGTAAGGTAAGCTTCCCTTTGAGGATTCTTGTAGGATCTCACCTTGCCCCACTGGGGACCACCACCACCACCACTCCCTGTGGGTCCACAACCGCCCCATAGAGCCCAGCCGCTGGGCGAGGGGCTCAGGTCCCGGCAGCAGGACAGAGCACGGCCACAGCCCAGCAGTCACCCAGGCCAGGTGAGTTATTGCTCCCACACCCAGAGCAGGGCCAGCCCTGCCTTCCCCCTCCCCGGCTGCCACCGCCCGGCGCCTGCTGAGTCAAGGATGAGCTAGCTCTCCGGCATCCCCCCACCGCGGTGAAAGGGCGCGGGCAGAGGTAGCGCCGGGTGCCTGCCCTCCTGCAGCCCTAACCTGGAGCCGGTGGGGCAGGAGCACTGGGGGGTGAAGGCTCGGCAGGCACAGGAGGCCCGGGGCACCTCGCTTTCCTTTGGAAGGGGTTGGGCAGCTCCGGCAACCCCAACCCAGCGCTATCCCGCAGCCTTTGCCGGGGCAGTAATTATCAGCCCCTCCCTGCACAGGCAGCCCACCGGGGCTGTTATCTCCGTCTGTGGGGCTGTGTGGGTGAGCACTCCCAGGGCGGCTCATCCCCAAATCCTCCATCGCTTACCCGGCAAAGCCACACCAGAGAAAGTGCTGCAGTTCTCATGGTGCACCTCACGCTCCTCCATCGCTCCCCCGGCTGCCCAGCGGGGACTCACTGCCCGAGATGACCAAGACCCTAATTACCATCCAAAACCTTCGCTAAGGCCGAGGTTAAAAGTTACACCTGTCCCACCCCAAGAGCCTCTCAAGCACAGGCATGCAATTCCCAGCAACAGCCGGCGAAGCGCTAAGCGAAAAGGAAACTAATTCTCCCGGGAACACAAGAGCTAAATAGCTCCTTAACAAATCCCATTAGGGCGGTAAGCTGCCTAGCAGGATGTACTATTTCAGCCGGGCTCAGGGCGGATGCGCGAGGCGGGACGGAGGTGTGTTTGTTTTCGCGGCCGGCACCGCTCCGCTCTCACCTTCTGCGGGGCATTGATGACGCCGGTGTTGTAGCCGAACTGCAGCGAGCCCAGCACCGCTCCTCCCACGGCCAGCATCAGGCGAGCTGTCATCTGCGGGGACGAGCAGCACAGGGTTGGGTTAGGTGCGTCCCGCAGCCCCCACCGAGAGGAAAGGGAAACCCCCCACCCCCCGACTCTTTCATGGTTTTCTGACGCGCACGTGGGCTGAACAACAAACAGAACAACACAACACCACAACGACACAACGGCGTTTGGGGATTCCGGGCATTCATTCATTTATTTATCGTCGCCTCCAGATTTGGCCCGGAAGCGCGGCCCCATCGGGGTGACCGCACGCGCCACATCCACGTGCTGAGAGGCAGAGATAACCGCAGGCCGAGCGCGCCGCGACGTCCCCGGCTCAGCACTGCTTGGCTGGGCTCGTCCCTGCCTCCGCTCATGGGGCCACACTGCAAGGCTCTGCTCCCCTGCACCCCCGGATTTGGGGTGTAAGTGCTCCCCATGAACTGACCGACGGCAGCAGTGCCACCCAAACCCGGGGTCAGCCCCGCAGCTCCGTCCCACCACCGGCGTGGGGATGCCCCGCTGCTAACAAAGCGTTGTGTCAGAGCTCAGCTCATCCTTAGCCAGCGTTTATCCAACGCCTCAGTGCCTCCGGCCGCCTGGCAAACCCTCGCCCACCTCCCCTTTCTCCTGCTTAAGCTACAGCAACAATCGGAGGCTTGTTGTGGAGCAAGGTCAGGGCAGGCCAGCGCTCGGACACCTCCATCAATGGCCCAATTATCCCAGGCAGGAGATTTCCCCGCTGCTCAGCCCAGCCTCAGTGCCCCGAGAAATGGGATTGAAGTTCCCAGGGTGGGTTAAGCAGCTTAGGGACGTTCACGTGAACCTAAAGCCCCTTCTCCAGGGCTCGGGGCGCCTCACGGGAGCACCCAACCCCAGGACCCATAGCACATTTCTTCCTCCTTCCCGATGGCCGCTACCCATCCCTGGGTTATCACTGAGTGCCATACAGGTGGCGGCCGCTTCCTGCATGGGCTCCTCCTCCGCTGTCCTGGCACAACCCTGGCAGCTCAGCTCACACTGTGCCCCGACCGACCGCTTCCCTGCTTGCATCCCCGCAGCTCGCAGCCCGCTCCCTGCCTGCTGGCTTCCCAATCCGTTTTCACACGGAGGGTCAGGCTGGGGGTTAAGGAAACGCTCTGCCCCAGTGGGCACGGCCCTACACTGGGAGCACTGGGACATCGCTCTCAGCCATAGGGTTTGGGTGTCGCAGGGGTTGGGCTCAGCCATTCCCGCGGGTCCCTTCCAACACAATGTTCTATGGTTCTGTGGTTTCTGAGTGCGCTCAAGGCCAAGTCCCCAAAGCACAGGTGAGCCAGCACAGCGGCCACCCAGCGCCGCGCATTCCCAGCTGCGACCCAGTGCAAAGATCCCCCAAACCCTTCCGCCGCAGCTTACGGGCTGCACATCGCTCCCTGGACCGCCCCCCCAGGTCCTGCTACGTGTCCAGCACTCATCTGGGAGCAGGAGAGCTGCAGCCCTGCACACGTCCAGGGCAGAGCAACACCCGGTGTCAGCAGGACCCACCTCAGCACAGGAGTGCACACGCACCGAGGGACGCGTGCTGCGATACGAAGCGTTCAGCAGCGCCTTCTCCTGCCAAGCTGCCCTTCTGTGCCATAACAAGGAATTAGGAAGTTCAGCGGGAAGAGCAGCAAAGGGACCCCGGGCTGCCTCAGGAAATAAAGCCAGCGCACCGTTAATTAAGTTCATTAATTAGGATTGGCCTGAACACCACCATTGCACTTCCCAGGGAATGGGGAGCTTTGGGCACTCGGCTTTGTCCAACACGTCTGAGTGGAGCGAGCGCAGCTCCCAGCAGCCACGGCAGAACCAGCAGAGCACTGGGACACAGAGCTGCACCGCAGGCTGAGCCGCGCTGCCAACAAGTTAAAGAGCAGAGCACGGTGCCACCATCGCTCCCAGCACCAACTCCTGCGGCTTTGCCCTATGCAACCATAGCGGACACGAGAAGTGCCCCGCGCTCAAATCAACACCTGAGAAAGCAAACAGTGCTCTCTGTGCTTCGTTTCTCTCCCTCCCAAGGGCAGCGATTCCGGCCCCGTTTGACACAGAGAAGCGCTCTCCCGGAGCAGCAGTGGGGCAGTGAGTGCCGGTTTGCACGTCCAGCGACGCGTGCCGGCGGTCCCACGTACGTCGCATCACGAGCAGGAAGCACAAAGTGAGTCAGACGTCGCGTTGGCAGGGCCGGCTTTGGGAAGGGAGCGAGGGGAGCGCGATGTGCCGCCGGCCGGCTGCCGCCGCGAACTTTGCTCCGGGAAGATGATGGCGATGCCGGCTGTCCCCAAAGGGCTCCTCCGGCAGAGGGCTGGGGAGTGCGGCAGGAAGCGCTGCTCAGAGCACCGCGTTTGCATGGGGTGTAGGAGGAAGAAGTGGGGCACGCAGCCTCAGTGCATTCAAGCAGTGAAAGTCTCCAGCTTGCACTGGAGGGGGGGGGATGTTCACCAAAAACCCGCGTGGAGCGACCCTAATTCACGGCCCTACGGGGAAGAGCGAGCAGCTTTGGCAGAAACCATGGGATCTGCGCTCAGGAGGAGCCCCACGCGGGCTCTGTTGGACGCGGTCCCGGGGCAGTGCCGGGCGGCCGTGAGTCAGCGGCCATGCGGAGTGCCTGCACGGAGCCTGGCCATGAAAGGAGAGGCTCAACATGGGGGGAAAAAAAAAAGCCGGTTTCTAGTGGCCGCCCGGCGTGGGAAACTCTCGTCAAGCTGCGCAGCGAGCGCTGCTTTGTTAACCCTCACCGGGGCCAAGTTCCCGGCCCCGTGCCCTCTCCGCATGCTGCACGGAGAGAAGCCGGGCAGCAACACCCGGGTGCGTGCCCTGCCCCGGCACAGCGCTCCGCACCCAGCACGGAACACTGGGGAGCAGCTGGGGAGCACCGCGGGACGAAGGAGCGAATAAACCTCCAAACAAATCACATAAACAAAGACAAAACCAAAATAAAGAAGTCCCACGGAGGGAAGGGCACAAAGATCCCCGATCGGAATTCCCCATGGGGGTACGGCTGCCAGCGCATCTCGGCCTTCGGGAGCCCCACGCAGCGCAGTCCCACGGGCACCCGGCGTCCCACAAATCCCTCCCGGTGCAGTAAATCCCCCCCTGCCCCCGGCGGCCGCCAGCAAGGTCACGGAGCGGGGCTGTGGGGTGATGGGAGCCCAGCAGCACGCAGTAGAAAATAACTCAGCCCCGCGAATTCGCGGCCCCCCCAGCACAGCACCGCACCGACCGCGCTCAGATCCCATGTGGGGCCGGCGTGCGACGGTCGGGATGTGGCACGGGGCTCTGCACTGGGGGCACTGCCACGGCAGCGTGGGGACCCAGCGCTTCCCACAGCCCCCCGTGGCACCACGGATGTGCTCGGGGGTTCCCGCTGCTGGAAGGCCTGCGCGATGCGACGGAAAATGGGTCAACGCCGTCGCTCTCTGTTATATTTTCTTTCAGTAGGGTCAGCCGGGGACATGGATGGGATATCTCGGCGTTTCCCAACCGCGGGATCGCCGCTCGAACGGCCCCGGAGAGAGTTCTGTTACGCAAAGCCCCGAGCACGAAGAAGAACGGCGCTGCGGGAGCGGAGGGGCTCCCAAACCCACCCCACCACCCCCCCCAACGAGCACAGCCTGGGACCACCGGAAAACGGCGGATCAGAGCCCGGCACTCATCGAACCCAAAGAGCCCATTCCGGACCGGAGCCGAACTAACTGAGGTCGGGAAACCAGAGCCCCCCCCGCCCTCCCCCCGCGCAGGGGCTGCTACGGCGGACCCCACACGGGCTGCCGCAGGGGATCCGCCGTTCGGTGACGCGGACGTTCAGCGGGCGCCGCCATCCGCTCTCCCCCTCTCCTAAAAAAGTTGCGTCAGTTTCACGTCCGTCCCGTCCCGTCCCCCCCCCGACGGAGCGCTCCGCGTTACCCGGCACCGAACCGGCACAGCCCGGGGAAGAGGGGCGAGCGGCGGACAGTTACCGCTCCGCGCTGCCTTCCCCAAAACGAACCCCGAAGTGTTTCGGTTCCCGCTCTCCCCGCGGCGCTCCTTCCCTATTTTTTTTACCCTTTTGAAGCACTATTCCTGCGGCGCTGCTCTCCCTCCCCCACACCCCCCCCCCCGAACCCGGCGGCGCGTTGGGGTTTTTCCACGCTCCCTCATCCCGCGCTCCCCCCGCACCGCGTTGCATAACTCCTTCCCTCCCTTCCCCCGCCGCACCGGGACGAGCCCCGCTCCGCTCCGCAGCCCCGCACACCTTGCTGCCGCTCTCCATGGCGCTCCGGGAGCGGCGGATCGGCGCGGGGCAGCAAAGCGACGTTGCGCGGCCGCCGCGGGGGCATTGGAGCGGCTTAAGAGAGGCGGCGCGGGTGGGGCGCGCTCCGATCAGCGCTGCGCCGCGCCCATTGGTGGAGATGGGGAGGGGGCGTGGCCGGGGGGCGTGGCCAATTTTTTTTGGGAAGGGGGCGTGGCCCGAGGGGGGCCCGGCGAGGGCGTGCGCGGGACGCGAGCGGGGCAGAGGGGTCGGTTCCGGCGAGCACGTCCCCATCTCCCG
>JANHGO010002818.1:0-28793 GCA_024606505.1 Aquila spilogaster
TCTTCTGTTTTTCAGTGACATTAGAATACATGTTTTGAATTAGGAAAATATGGTAATGGAAGTAAATTCTAGGAAGAATGAGCAGGGACACCAGATTTGTGGAAGAGTTATTTATGTTACCACTTCAGCAATTTGGAAGACCTTGCAATTGCTTGGTTTTGCTGTAGATGACTTTAAAGCTCACAGTAGATAAAGAAAGGACACAGGTCAAATGTTCTTTCATAATCCAAGAGTTTTAAAGAAAAATGTACTGTATCTAATAAGATGAAGTAGAAGTGTGGCTGTTTGCAGACATCAGATACCTGATCAAAAGCCAAACTGGAGCTTTTCCACTGATTTCAGTCGCTTTTGGATGGGGCTGTAATCCAAATTCTTATCTTTGATACATGCATATGCATGTAGCTGGTTTTCTGTGGGAGTCTTTCATGCAAAACTGTGGCCCAAATTTGGCACAGTGTCCCCAGCTGAGGTGCATGCAGAGTATGTAGTTCCTATTAATGTTAATTAACAAATAATGAGTTGGGCAGTACATTTCCATCGAGTTAATGACCATCATGGGAAAAACTGATGGCTCAAGACATGGTCAAAGGCAATTAACCCCACCCAGTGATTAATTCCCAGGAAATATTTAGAGCCAAGGTCATTATTCTGGTTAAACCGAAAAATGAAAAATAACTCCTAAGTATACGCGTTTCTTTTTATGGATGGTGGGATTTCAGTGGATATGTCTGGAGTTTTCTAGGGACTAATACTTTCTGACTTAGACACATAAAATTGTTTCCCCTTCCAGAACAGAATATATGCAGTTGCAGCCAAAACTAATTGCATCAAAGGAAGCTGAAACACCTATCCATGAACCTACTTAATTCAGCTTGTGTTGTTCCAGGCTTACAATGCAGTGCTTTTTGAATTTACCATGAACAAGTTTATCATCCAGTTTACTTAGAGTTTATGAGATTGAGAAGAGAAAAATTGAGGTTCCCCCCCCCCCAATAGTGGAAGCAAGAATGACTACTTAATGGAGAACAGACTCTGAAGTGTCAAGCACAGAAAGTTATGCTGCATTTACTGAAAGCCTGCTCTAGATTTCTGTATGGTAGTTGACACTGTGAATGAGCACCTATGTTGGTCGATTACTGATCATATTCAACAGCTTCTGTTGTTAATAGTGTTGTTGATGCAGTAGCTATGGTAGAAATTATCAGATCATTTTTGCATTAAAAACAATGCTTGATACTGCAGGCTTAACATTAAATGAAACTAGGCAGGCCTACTGAAGGAAGCAGGTTGAATTCCAGTTTAGTATATTCATATGATTTCATTGTATTAATTTTTTTCCACTTCTTTCTCACCACTATAACTTTTCCAGGCATTTTGAGAACAATGGATGCTATTGTAGTGAAATAGGGGAACTGTGTGCATGTGTGTGGGGGGAAAAAAGTTTATAAAATCATGCTTGTTTTTTTCCTGCCATTTCTGCTATTACTGGAATTTATCTAAGAGTAGGTAGCCTGAGTTACAGGCTGTTAGAGGTTGCTGAATTTATTAATGAATCTTATTTTCACTACAGAATTTTATGCGCTTTTTTTTTTCCCCTCACATAGGATATGTGTGAGTAGATCAACCATCCTCATCTCTTTCTAGGAGTGACTTACTGATACTGACTGTAAAGCTTTGTAACTAAATTAATAGTGGTAGGAGCAAATAAAATTTTTTCAATTCTCCTGATAAATGAAACATCTCCCTTTTTTAATACTTCTTATCTCCTTTTTTAACATAGCTCTACAAAATTTGCTAGACTGTATATCTATAGTAAGTGTTTTGAGATGTTCCAATATGATGTTTTTTATCATCGGACAGGCAAATGTTATACAGTCTAATCTGGTAAATGTTCACACATGCTCTGCAAGGCCAATTTATTACTCTGTGTATGTATTTGCTTTATGCGGCTTATATGATAAACTTCTTCCTTTAAACCCACCACTCTTAATGCCTTTCACAAGGTCTAAATGGAGTATTATAAAAGTTTTAGGGAATATTTTCTGGTTTTATGTTATGGTTCTTGGGTTTCGCAGCTGTCCTCTGGGCTGTGGGCCCAGTCCTGCTTACCTTGCTCACAGCAGTTTCATTGAAATTATCTGACTGCTTATGCAAGGAAAGAGCAGGATTTGGCACAGAGCAAACAAATGACAAGAGTTCAGTAGGAGTGAGATGAGAAATCTTTACAACAATGTAGTGCCTTGCAGAAAGAGAAATAATGTTCAAAAGTAAGCAGCCCGTATCATTTCATTGTGATTAATACTCCTATGTAGCTGTTTCAGCTTTATTTTCTTTTTTTTTTTTTCCAGTCCCACCATCGATCTCTGGCAGCAGTGACATGGTGACAGTGGTGGTTAATAATCTAGTGCGACTGGAGTGTGAAGCAAGAGGCATCCCTGCACCTATTCTGACATGGCTAAAAGATGGTAGCCCTGTTTCCAGCTTTAGTGATGGACTCCAGGTACTGGGTTCAAATCCTGCTATCTGTGCTGTTTCCTGTTGTGGTAGGAGACTTCTAAGCCAGTGCAATTTAATGGAACAGAATAAGTTAGAGGATTTGGAATGGAAGTATAAGGCCTTTTGCTCAGGTTATTGGTGCGGGTTTAGCTCCAGTAATTACTGTGTGAAGTGGAAGATATAGATACGTTGAAATAAGGTGCTCCTTTCAACGGATTTCATGCTGAGTAAGAGTTTGCATCAACAAATTTTTCACTTACTGGCAAGAAGAGGACACTGGACCATATTCCTATGCTGAAGAGATCTGTAGAGCTTCAAGATCATGTAATACCTCATTACATAAAACAGTAATTCAGAAAAAAAGACCAACCACTGATGTAAGGAGATATCAGAGTTAAAAGGAGAGGGCACGGTTGCTTTTTGAAAGCTAATTTTACAATCTGAAAGGAAAGAGAGGAAATTTGTGTACTATGGGGACAATTCTGGGCACAGACAAAAGGTGTGACAATGTTTGAAACTGGTAAGAGGGAGAAATGTCCAAATCCTGCAGACTTGCGAATGCTAGGAGTTCCTTACAGACTTGCATGAAGATAGACTGATGCTTTTGCAAGTCTCGATCAAAAGAGAACAACAGAGTGCAGGGAATAGTGTAGAGAACAGAGCGATGGTGGGAAGCAGTGGCAAAACAAGTACTTCATTTTGAAATGAAACCTAATAGTTCTCTCTGCTTATGTTTTACATTGTATTCTGAATGTGTCGTGCTTGTATTGCAGGTTTTGTCTGGGGGCCGAGTCTTGGCATTGACTAGCGCTCAGATCAGTGACACAGGAAAATACACTTGTGTTGCAGTCAATGCTGCGGGTGAGAGCCAAAGAGATATTGATCTCAGAGTTTATGGTGAGATTTTCTGACAAATCGTTTGTTGGTTTTTTTTTTGGTCATGAGAACTGTTCATGGAGCTTTAACTAAGCACACTGTGGCCCAGACCTTTAGCAACATTGAATAAAAATGATTCCAACCCATAATGGAAAGCAAAGTGATGAGGAGATGTGTGCACGTGTATTTGTAAGTAAAAATATACATATGCACATATGTACACATGTATTAAAGTATGTAAGTATGTTCTTCTCCGTATCCCTGAAGAAATGTAGCTGCAACAGTGAATTTAAAAGTTTAATACATAAAGGCTCATTTATAAATGATAGGGGAAAAATATGTGTTTGTGTAAAAAACCACGTAGATCCCATGGGGAAGAGATGTTATTGGGGCCAGAGCTCAGTTGTCTTTATTGAACTAGAGTGAGTCAATGTGAGTTTGCCGTACAGCTCTCCAGTTTCCATTCCATTTTCAAGCCTTGCTATGCCTGCCTAAATGGTGGTGACTTTTTTAGTTCTAATAGTGACACTGTATTGAGCTGTACAGAGCCCAACCAGTCAAAATTGTCTCTTTCAAGAAGCAGGAAATATATCTCTTTTGTACTTTGTCAGTTTTCCACATTATGTCAAGTTAATTCTGAAATCTTTTTGATTGAGCTCATGTAAATTCATCCTTCCTTCTGATTTCTTGTAACTTGTATGAGCTTCATCCTGATTTTTTTGCAACTTGTATAAGATGCCTTTTCATATTGCGTTCTTAGAGATCATTGGTGATATGCAGATACCAAAGAGCATGACATACTGCCAGGAGGAATGCCAGGGAGTTTGACTGTAGCAAGATTTAATTTTCCTTGGACATCTCGGTGGTTTTCTACACCAGTGGAATGAGGATGAACAATGATCTGCCATTTGTTTTAGAAATCTTATGGTACCAGATGTGGAAAGAGTGGTTTGGAATTGAAGAACATTTGTAGTTTTGCTTCTGCTTTCAGTAGGTCAGTAGAGAGAGAACTGTTTTGGCTCTGCCATTCTCTAGCTTTATGGCAATCCTAAGCAGAAGTCTGGAAAATCTTGCAAGAGAAGTTAGAGGTTTGGATGTTTTCTAAGGTGAATAGGGACAGCTGGCCAGGTTATTTGTTTTTGAGTTTGGCTTTCAGAATTTATTTCCTTGTAAATGCAGTGTGGTTAGGATACTCGTGACTTGAGTCATGGCTACTTTTGCATCTGTAAGGGGCAGTTCAGAAAGTCAGGCCTGTGGCATGGCAAGCAAGCTCAAGGTTAACGTAGGCTGGAATGTTTTATGTCTAGAGCAAGGAATATCAAGGTCCCTTCTGGAGTTTGGCATGTATGTATATGTAACCACAAAAGTGGCATGGATATATTTATTGTTTCTCTTTTATTTTCTGGAACTTCTGTCCATTTTAGCTAGATGAAATTAAGAGTTAGTTAGAAGTTGTGTATGTTTAAAATAACTATTTTATTAGAAGCTGGCCAGGGTTGAGCTCAGCTGCAGGGCCATCTTGAGTGAGGCTGTCACCAAAAAGTAATATTACTCTTAAGATTTGCCTCATATGGGTAATCTAATTAAAAAGTTACAGGAGGAAAATAATTTGGAGTGCAGTTGGAGCTGAGATGGTTAGAAATGTGCGGTGCGCTGGGCTAGTCTAGGAGTTGGAACAATCTGGGTAACATATAGTTACCATGAGCGTAATTAGATTAATTTTAAACCCTGTTCCTTCAGAAATAAATGCTTTAGTGTCTGTCTCTGTTTCATAAACAGTTTTCTTTTGAACACATTTCAATTAATTTAGCTGAGAGGAAAAGTAGTTGGTGGAAAAGTATTTGGAAACAAATTTGCCTTCTGCAGTAATGTATCAGCTTCCAATATTCAGTTCCACAACACTTGTAAAGAGTCTGGGCCTTTGTGAATTCTACAAAGAAAGTAAGATAAACAGATTTTTTTTCAGTTACTATATTTCTTATCCACAGAGACCAGACTTTTCCCTAAATTATTTCCAAACTGTGAAATCAGCTGCTCTGCTTAGTACTTCCTGTGCAAGAAAAACAAAGCTTTATTGTTAAAGTTATTTTTCAGGACATCTTGAGAATTTTATTTCTGGTTTACTGAGTATCACATTGGGACATTTTATAATCTCATGTGTGCTAATTAATTCAGTATCATTTTGTTCAGAGTGAAGCCCAGAGTATTTCTCACAGACAGTCCCACTGCTTCCCTTCTTCTTTCCCAATATTTTGTGCAATCAGACATGCAGTTTCTGGAGTAATGGATTGCAAAACTAAAAAGCAAAGCAAATGTGACAATAAAGGTTCTTATATCTGGCCCTGGTCAACTTTCTGGGGGCAAACTGAACAGTCTTAGTACACCACAGCCATAAAAATCGCACTGGATACTTGTAACCAGACAAAGTAGTTCTTGCTGGGAGTATTTTGATTTTGTAAATATTTTAATTGTAGACCTAATGTTGCATTAATGTCAAGAGTTTACAATGAACATGCTTTATGTTTTAAAATGACAGGAAAGGAAAGGGAATCCCTTTTAAGGATTTAAGAACCATGTATGCCATTAAGGGCATGAACAGGAATTATCTTCTGGATCATGCTTTAGGAGCCCAGTAAAAGCACTTCTGCTCCCTGCAGTTTGCTGCAGTCACCTGTGTTAGTGGTGCAAACGAAGGGACCTGACTTGCTGTGATGTGCATGACAAGCACATCCAAGTTGTGTCTCACTGGCTCTGATCTCGGAGAGGGAACCTCTGGTATAGAGCTGGGGGTAAGAGCAGCAGTGCAGGGCATGATAACCTACACCACTCTTGCTGTTTTCCAAGTCAGCTTGTGTCTGACACTGGAATACTTTGAAACTCTTGAAGTGGCAATGTTCTGTCAACAACTCAAAGCTGCCTGAGGAGTCTCAGAAAATTTCCTCTGACTGATGGTACAGCGTGCAGTTACAAAGGACATTCAGGTCAGCCATGAATACTGATACAAAGCCATAGATGGCAAACAGTTTTCGGTCTTTAATCTTTTCAGTTAAGCGCATCTTGTCAGTCTAATACTTCCTCTGTGTTTTTTTTACTCCAACCACGAACACTTTCCCCATGGAAAACTGCTGACTTGCTGTGTTCCAAGGTTTAATTCTCAGTTGCCTTCTCAGTTACTTTGTTTTTCTGACTATGGAAACAAAAATAATCTTAAAAATGGGGGAAAAAAATGTGTTTTCTTAAATCCTGACGCTGTTCAAGAACAGCTAATGGGCTTCAATTTAAATGTCCAGAAGCTTTTTTTTTTTTTCTTCTACACAGAAAACTTTCATTTCAAAAGCTGATTTTCCTACCCTATAATTTGGAAATAATAGTGTAATAATGAAGTTATCACTGAAACTGTAGTACAAATCCAAAAATAGTGCTCGGTGCCAACAATTGCAATAATTAGCTAGCAGATACTACACAAAACAGATAGACAATAAAGTAATTGTAGATTATGACTTGATGATTAAGTCATTAACCCATTCACTTGGCTGGAACCACATAGGATCTCATTCTGTCTTCTGTATTTGGCCATCTTGACAAAATTCTTCTTAAAGTCAGAGTTGTCCTTAAAGCCAAGTATCCATCTTGGCACTGTCTGGAAAAGTTTAAGGCATTTTCAGCTTCTGGGTCTGATAATTATCTTGTGAACCTTTTCACTCATCAGCTCTTTTTCTTTTTAGCAGGAATGTACTTCCCCATTCTTTATACACTGGTGATTTTCCTTTCTAGCCATATTTCAAGTATTTTTTTTGCTAGTCTTGGCTTATCTACATGGTTTCTCTGTAGCTGGTATCTCACTAGCATAGATCCTGTGTAGAGGATATTCTGTTAAGTAATAAAAATTATTCCGGTGCTCTTTGTGCTATAAAGGAGACTTAAGTTGTGTGTCAGAAAGGTAGTAATTGCCATTTTATTTTTGTTAAATGAAGACTGCTAACTCCACAGTGTGGTTACTCTGGGAAGTCTGCAATGCCCAAAGGTCCTTTGTTTTGATTTGTTGCTGTAGTTCCACCAAACATCATGGGAGAGGAACAAAACGTCTCGGTGCTCATCAGCCAGGCAGTGGAGCTGCTCTGCCAGAGCAATGCTATTCCCCCACCCATGCTGATGTGGCTCAAAGATGGACGACCCTTGCTGAAGAAGCCAGGTCTTAGCATCTCTGAAGATGGAAGTGTACTGAAGGTAAACTGGGCAGTCACACTCTGGTGGCGATTGCTTTCTGGGGAGTTATACCCACCATGACGGCACTAGATACCCATTAGAGATTAGATAGCATTAGGCCTTCTGGTGCAATAGAGAGCAGTGGGTGAGGAGTGAGGGAGGTCATAGACACCTGGATGTTTGTGTACAGATTTTGCAGGAGTAATACTGTATTATTAATATTTAGGGAAACAGATGTAAAAATAAAAATTGAAACCTGAGCAACCTCTCCCTACAAGTTTCATGTATAACAATGTAAGAAGAATAAATCCAGGTTTTCATTTTCTTCCTAGATTGAAGGAGCTCAAGTACAGGACACTGGCCGTTACACTTGTGAAGCGACAAATGTTGCTGGGAAAACTGAAAAGAACTATAATGTCAATATTTGGGGTAAGATTTATTAAGGTTATTCCAGGAATGGGAACGGAGCTCAGAGTGAAATCATGATGCAAGACACTAAAATCCTCGGTAGTTCATAAACACTTAATTGCTGAGGTTCATGCAGGGAGATGTTATTTCATTTGTTGTAGTTTAACAGTCCCAAGAAAGTGCACACATTTTTCAAATTGCTTTGGTTCTAAATTAATACCAGCTACTTCACAGGCCTTTGTCAGGCTGGATTTGCATGCATGATAGTAGCTTAGAGCTGTAACTAACTGGTTTTGTATCCATAGCTCCTATTTGTGCACCCTAATGCCATTTAAAGTAGCCTACCAACTTTCTACTTTTTTAAATGCTGAAGCGTGGAAATTCAGATAAATAAAAGCTGGTTTACCTAGCTTTATTTGCTCTGTAAAGTTATCATCACTGAATCATAAAAATAGCTTTGGTATAATTTTTCTGTGGCTAGATGATGAGTGTGGCTTAGGACATTTATTTTAATATTTGATTTTGAGTGTTTTTGCTGCACCATCATTTTCTTACCATATGCAAATTGAAATGTGCCTTTTTTTGCTATTAGAAATTAATTTCTTGCTTTGAAATCACAAGACTGGAATTATCCAACAGGGTTTGTAATGATAAAACTACAATTTTTAATATAGAATTCTGTCATTATTTATTAAAAAAGAAACATTCCTGGTGTTTAAGTTAGAGGTGGATATTGTAGTACCATCCAAGACCATGCAATTTTCCCATATACCCATTTACTGTGCATGTCATCTTTAGCTCTCATCTCTCCCTCCCCAGATTTGTAAGATCTGCAGTGTTGCAGACAGTCTTTGCTGCTGGAGGGATATTGGATTTGTTCTTCTGCGCAGTGAGACCGTTTCAGTAGGATTTTGAGAGGAGGGATAATTCTTTGCTAGTTAGCAGCTTTGATGGAATAAGCTTAGTAGAAACCAAAAGTTGCCTGTGAAAGTCATCTGTGGATAACAGTTTAGAATTATAGTCTTTGTTTACACCAAAGGACCAAGAGGCATGCTTGCCATATTTTTAAGTTTTAAATCCAGGAAATGCATTTAAAATCTGAGGATTGGTGAGATCCTGAGAGCTAACTCTGGTTCCAGGAACCAGCCCATGTGTTAAATGTAAGATGTACCTCCTTAGAGAATGGCACAAACTTTTTGACAAGAAACAGGACAAATAAAAGGTTGAAGCCCTTTGCAGTCAGTCGTTTTGAAACCCATACATCTGGTTGCTGCTAAATAAGAGTTTGAAGTGTCAGAAGGAGAAGCCATCTACTGTCATTTGCATAAAAAATGTGCTGGATAAGTTACTAGTGAGATTTTATTTGCCAGTTTCAGCCTACGTTCTCCTCTGCTTTTTTTGGTCTCTTTTCAAGTGTTACCTACGCTATTTTCATCAGAAGAAAATGGTTCTTCCATTTCAAGAAGGCAGTTATCCCTTCTGCAGCAATTGAACCAAAGTCCTTTAAGACTTTGACAATCAGACTGAAAACAGTGGTCCCTTTTGTCTGCAACTGATTTACAGTCACAGAGCTGTAGAGCAAAGCTGGCACTCTGGTACAGTAGGGCAATTGAAGGGATAGGGACCTTAGCGTTGGATGTGGCAGCCACTGTGTTGATGCAGGAAAAATTCAAAAGAAAAACTTAGGCTGACTTTTAAAAGTCACTTTCCACCTAATGATGATATCTGTAGGTTTATTCGCTAAGGCCATGAATGAGGCAGGCTCTTAGAGTTGGAGTCAGTTTACATCATTCACAGAAACGGCTTTGTTCTGTGAAGTCCATTCAAAAGTCAGCCAGAAATAGAGTCTATGTATGCACTAGACCTCAGAGGCTGGAAGGACAGATGCAGTCATTCGCAAGTATATTATTCCCTACCCAGGGTCTGGTTTACGTTGTCAGCAAGAGAATACAGTCCTTGTAATTGCTTCAGAGTATAACAGGACAAATTTGTATGAGGGTCATTTGGGTCTTGCTGTTGGCCGATAATGTTTTGTTTCAAATGCTGCAATTATTTGGCATTTCTTTTCAGTGTCACCAAGTATTTATGGCTCAGATGACATCTCTCAACTGACAGTAACTGAAGGGAGCTTGATAAGCCTGATATGTGAGTCTAATGGCATCCCACCACCCAGTCTTACCTGGAAAAAGAATGGTGGGTAACTGCCCATTGTCCGTTTTATAAAGCAAATGTGATAATTCTGACCTGCCAGTTTTTCTTTTTTCCTGTGAGCATTTTAGATGGTGTATTCTGAGGAGTTCAAGCATGCAGATATCTAAACAGTCCTGATATCGAGTAAAATGAATTACAGTAGTAGATTATCCCCTTCTCTCTAACTCACCTCTGCTTGTATTAGGTGTCGTTATTCCTAAAGGTGTGCAAGAGAAGCACAGGGCAGAGATTCCTGAGCTGACTTAAAAATGGACTGTGAAGCACTTAACTCCTCTCAATATGCTTATTTACCATGGTGCAGCAAGGCAGCATCAAGACGTATTTGTGGATCCCAGCCGGCAGGGCTGTGAGTCACTGAAGTCCTGTGGTGTGGAGTCAAGGGTCTCTGCCCTGTGATCCACTGCATAACATAGACATATTCTCTGAGTTATTTTTAAATTTGCAGCCATGGCATACTACCAAGTGATGAAAACGCATCTAGTTGTCATAATTGCTTTTGCGATTTACTGAACCTTTCTCTCATCCCATCTTAATATTTGAGCAGTCTGCGCACCTTTTTGCTTTAGGTGTTAAAGTAACATTGACAAACATCTTCTTATGAATCAGTAGACAAAACCAGGTATTTTTAGCACCTTCTTTTAAGCATGGACACTGTTGGAGATGGAATATTAGACAAGATGTTGAACTCTTCTAGTGTGGTAATTCTTGTGTTATTAATCAATCTTACCTACTCATCTGTCTTTTTCTAACAGCACAATTCAGTGTGGTATGTGCCTACCTTATTTTGGGTTGTGGAAAGAGCAGCTTTTAATTAAAAAACACTTTTTCTAATGCATAAAATTTTCAAAGAAGATGAAGTTTATCAATTTCTTTTTAAACCATGTCTCTTGGAAGCCAAAAGGCATTGTATGACATGTTCTAATAATGTACCGCGAGGCTAAGGTATATACACTTAAATGGCTGAAAGGAAACTTAAACCTGTTGGAAAGTCTAGAAAGGCAGTTAGAAAGTAGTACAGTTTTGAATGTTAGGCGAGAGCCAGATTTTTCATCATGTTTGATATTTGGTGCACTTGTTCATAGAGAGGGTTTTAAATGCACAAGTGGGAAATGAAAATTCAGCTTGTAAGAATTATCAGTGGCAGGTGTATTCCTTCTGTCACAAAGTCTCCCTGCGGTTTGTAGAGATGAAGATAGCTGCCTAACCTGAGGTCTCCAAGACTGAAAATTCTGCTCAGAGAGTGCAATATTGTTTTGCTGTCATGCTTCTGCTGAGGATTTCCTGGGCAGAAGTCAATGCACATGTGCTGTGTGACAGAAAACATACAGATGGTCTGGCTGTGAAAACTAAATTATATGTTTCCAAGCACTGGCTGTGCTGGGTGAGACAATTATGTACTGGACAATGAGTCAGATTTTACTGAAAGTGTTGAATTTGCTGCTCAGTGGAAGTGTCCAAAACTTTCTGGATGGATGTGAGTGTGGTGAGAGTTGCTGTGCTTTAGCTCAGGTTACTGTATGTCATGAAGTCAGCAATTAATATGGGAAGTCCTCAGAAACTGCTTGTGTGAAGTTTCTGATGTCTGTGAAAAACTCTAATAGAGCAGTTCTGAAATGGACAATTGTGGCACGCAGTAATTTTTAAATGACCCAGTTGACTTTACACCGTGTGAGCAAGCTCGTTACCATTTTTTATGTTTTTTGTCTGAAAGAATGTCTCTTTCAGGCTCTCCACTGGTGGCTGACCTTTCAGGAAGGGTGCGGATATTATCTGGAGGCAGACAGCTACAAATTTCAATTGCTGAAAAGTCTGATGCTGCATCCTATACTTGTATTGCTACAAATGTAGCTGGAAGTGCAAAGAAAGAGTACAGTTTGCAAGTATACAGTAAGTTACCATGAAAAATTCTGTTCATAGTTTACCAGTTCTGCAATAGAGTTACGTTATGAAAGTGTTATCAGTACAGTGATGTTAAGCTGCAAGATTTTCAGAGAGTAATGTCTAGCTATAGGACAATTTAAGGGTACTCTGAGGAGAATGTTAAGTAATTAAAATTTTGGCAATCTGGACTTGGAGCTTGACCAAGACATTGTATATACCTGTTGAAAGTTCATTTGACCACAGATGATTACAAGGATGTAACCCCTTTAGGTAGTGTAATGTTTCTTGTCGCCAAACTGTAGCAGTGATGACAATTAATTGAACTTAGATTTCCCTTAGATTTTACTGCTGCTTCTGTGTTTTGGTCATGAATAAAAGGAGGTGTTTTTAAACAATCCCATGAAAGAGAAAATCTTCAAAAATCTGCATGGATTGACAGCATTTGGGGCAGTCTTTTTTAATTTAATTTTTTCTCCTGTTTGCATTTGTAAAATTGCCTGTAAGCTACATTTTAAAAAACATTTTTACTTTATGGGGTGGGGTGAGGGGAGAGGAGGTGATTCGTCTTGCCTTGGTCCTGTGGAAAATGCTAAGAATTGCAGAGTGCTCCTAACTGATTTGCCAGCAGTAACCTGCAGCAACTGGTCTTTATTAAAATGCTGATCTGGCAAACTTGATTGTTGTTCTGTTCAGAAACAGGTGAAGATCCTGAAATGTAGCTTCCAGTTGACTTCCACACTGTGTTTCTTTTTCTTTCATAGTTCGACCAACTATATTAAATAGTGGTAGCCACCCATCAGAAGTTGTCGTCACCCAAGGAAATGCAATTTCTTTGGAGTGCAAGGTACAGGGCATTCCAGAACCAGCAATAACATGGATGAAGGATGGCCATCCACTGGTCAGTGGAGGAAACATAGCGACACTTCATGATGGTCGCTTTCTTCAACTGAAAAATGCCCAGGTGTCAGACACTGGCCGCTATGTCTGTGTTGCTGCCAATGTGGCAGGGCTATCTGACAGAAAATACGATTTAAATGTTCATGGTAAGTATGTGCAAAATGGGGCAGGCATAACAGAAACAAATTAGACCTTTAAATTCACCCAAGGACATCCAAGAAATAGTTGTGTAGCTAAATGCACCACCTATATCTGTTGCAGGCTTTACACGTGATGCAGTTTCAATTGCAGGTCAGTGATGCAGTTTCAACTGCAGCGTTACAAAAATTCAAATCCAGTTTTATAAGTCCTGAATATTTTAAAGTCTTACCTCTGTCCCTGTTAATATGAATCCACCCCTAGTTGCTGCATCTCCCATGAGGAGAAAACCAAGATTTGGTATAATTTTATATGATACTGGAATGAGTGTCATGGTATGAAGTATTCTATTGTGGGAGATAGAAATCAAGGTTAAACCAAAAACTCCCTGTTACTAGCAGCTACCAGAGGACCGTTACTGGAGGGTAGCCAGTATCTCAAGTATCTAATTATCAGGTTCTCTCATTTTGCACAATCAGAAGAATTTAAAGATGATATGTCCAACTATAAATCATCTCCATCATTTGACTTGATGGCATTGATCAGAACATCACAATATCTTACAGCCACTGTAATGCTTTTGCATATGACTTTTTAGGCTTTGTCAAACACTGAATATTCATATTTTACTGCGAAAGTAAACACAGGAATTATTATTATTGAAAATGAGAGACCAAAATTGTTTACCAGTTTTCTTTTTTTATTTGGAATATTTGCTGTACTGTATAATCAAACTTCTGGGCAGTAGAGAGAAACTTCAAACCTCCTCAAGCTACTCAGAGTGCTGGAGGATGTTGGTCATCAATTCTTGACCCCAGCCTTTATGTTCTGAAGTATGAACTGTAGAACTGCAGAACTGCTTCCAAAGTGGAAATATTCTTATTCCTAGCAAAGAAAAGCTAAAAATAAATTTGGTAGTTATTTTAATAGGGGGTTGTTCTTTCCATTAGAAAAAGCATGTAATTCTGTCAGTGTTATAATTTTCCCTAGCGTTTCATTAGATACAGGAAGTTATAATTAGCATAGAATGGACAGAACTACTATAAACTTATTCACTATGGAATTTAAGCCATAAAATAAAGGTAATAGAACTGATAGAATTTAATTTTAATATTTCCATGCCATTACACAGTAAGAAATTGTCATTAACGTGTAGTACTAAATGTCTCAGTTTTGTAGCTCTTCACTTGCCAAACTTATTTTAGCTTCAGTGAATTATTATTTGGATAACCGAATGTTTTGAGAGCAAAATTAATATTTATTTGTTCTGAAGCATGGCATTTCTTTACTCTTTTCTGTAGTTCCCCCAAGTATTGCTAGTTCCCTGCAGATGCCTGAAAACATCAGCATTGTGGAGAAGAATCCCATCTCTCTGGTTTGTGAAGCTTCAGGAATTCCCTTGCCATCAATAACATGGCTCAAGAATGGATGGCCTGTCACTTTGAACAGCTCAGTGAGAATCCTCTCAGGTACAAAAGCTGTAGTTATTTAAAAAAACAACAACAACAAAAAAAAACCAAACCAAAAAAACAGGGAAGAGGGTGAAGGGCCCTCTGCATCTACAGTGCAGGTATGTCACATGAAAGAAGGTTTGGTTTAATAAGCTGTAAAGACAGGGAGAGAAGAGAAACTGTTGTTCAATGCCAAGCTTTTCAGTAAATGGGGTCAGATTGGCTGGAGTGTCTGGTGAATTGTTAATGTAAACTTTTAAAGTTGTTACCAAACTTTATGTGTTTGGGCCAAAGGTGTGGTATAAGCCATAATTCTGGCTGTTAGTGTATGTTAGTCCAATGCTTATTTCCAGAACTATGTCAGATGGTAACATCTTGCTTTGTCAGGACCAACACATATACTCCATTAGCACTCTCATTTGGTTAGTTTTCTCTACCTCTTCCTCTTCACAGTTATTTTACCTTTTAAAGAGGAAAAATCTTTAAGAGAGAATGAATACAAATGACAATAAGCAAAACACATCTTTCATTTCTGTGGGTCTGTATATAAAAACAAAGGGAAACCTGTTCATGAGTGTCAGAAATTAATGCATGTAAATACCTCCCTGGCCTTGGAGCTAACTGAATCTGATCTAATGTCATCTAATAAAAGCTGGAATTAGGTCATCAGTCAGAGATAGCACAGAACACTGTATTAACAATTCTAGTCCAAGGGATCTGGAGAAACTAGTGATAGGCAAGTGGAGAAACAGATGCAGTTTGTCAGGGATCTCAATTTTCAAGCTGGAATAACCTGCAAAGAACTAGTTCAGATGCCTTTTTATGTAGTAATTGACAGAGGTGTCCAAAATAGGAGAGGCTCGGTACCTGTTCCTGTAAACCATCTTCCTATAATACCGCAGGGAAGTGAGAGTACTTGAATGGCAGCTGCAGTGATGTTAAAGCTTTGTGTTTACAATAGGAAATTGAGTTAGCCGCCCTTTAGATTACAAATGGAAAATGTGTACCAAGCAGGCAATAAATTTTGTGTTGATTTCATGTGTTTGGGGATCAGCTTTGTGGAATGCATAGAAGTAATTAAGTATCTGGTTACAAGTGAGATGTTTCTTTGATCTTGGGCTTGCCACACACAGCTAGAAATCTCATTAAAATAAGTTTTGATTAAGTTTCTTATACTCTGACATAGCCACCATGCAAAGCATGGACACAAGAAAGCTATCAGACAGGTAAAGGAACTGGAAGTTGTTTAGAAGCTCAGCTAAGACTGGATTTGAAGCTGAAATTTTTCAGGATTTTTTTCATCAGTGTAGCTTTTAACATTACAGGTAGTCCTGTTGTCTGCTTTCCCATTCTTACATATGGTGCATGGAAAAAGGAGTGGGTGTCTGATTATTATCCGGTGTAAATCTGACTATCTGAGTTGGTATGTGTTCCTTTTTGTGCAAAGTTGCCATCAGCAAAAATAATGTCTTCTGGGCTTGATTCTTTGTGTTCTGTCTGTTGATTTCTACACCCACACTAATATCACCATCTGGATTGCAGAGTCAGGAAGGGTGAGAGACAAAAAGATGTTTGTTGTCTCTGAATGTTAGCTGCAGTGGGAGTGGGGAAACAGGCCAGAACTCAGCACTTTGTTTTCCAGTAAACTTTGTGCTTTTGCTCAGTTCTTCAGAAAACTACATGTTGTAGTGAACTGTAACAACATGGCATTTGGAACTTTATTTGTGCTTGTACAGCTGTAAAAAAACCCAAAACAACAACAACCACCAGAAAATCCCCCTCTTCGACTAATTTAGGAGGTAAAATACTTTGCCAAAGCAAGATTTCGGTTCTGTTGATTGAAAACATGCTTGGCGTTGCAGATGATTTAAATGTGTGGACGCACACTGCTGGCAAGTTCTAACTTGTTAATACAGATACTATGCTGATGTTTCCTTTTGATGATGCTTCCTACGTATCCTTTAAAAAAAAAAAGGGGGGGGGAAAAATTCCACCATACCACATCTGCTTTCCTTGCAGACCATGCATTAAGCTGCATACTATCTTTAGGAAGGAGAAAAGCTTTTATTAAGTTTTAGCTAAATCTAGAAAATCATATCCTGCCTCAGCACTGGAGCCCGGGGTGTGCTATGGTATGTGATACCAGAGAAAGTTACCATCTCCTGCAGGCAGATATCTGCTTCATTTTGCTTCTTACGTGGCTTTGTTCAGGGTGTGGATGGGAGAAGGGATCAGGGTGACATGAGGCTGCAAGAAGTGAGCCTTCCTCAGTCTCACAGTACTCCCTCCAGCAGGTAGAATTCCTTGGGCAGAGGCACATCCATTAACCAGGTCAGCAGTTTCTTCCTTCAAAGCACATGAGCGGGAGCATAAATTTCTGGGATATATCCCGATAATGAGACCCTGTGGATATCCGCAGACAGGAGATGCACAGTTCAGAAGTGATGTACTATGTGGTAATGATTGCTAATGTGAGAGCTGCTAATGAGAAACTGGAAAAAGCAGAGGGATGGCCACCACTTTTGTTTTCACACTTAAATGCTCATTGATGTCTGTTTTGTTGTTCCTCTGCAAAACAGGAAGCAAAGAGAAGTTATTCTGCTATGGCAAAGTGGGGATATTCTTGGTCCTTTGGTCAAACGTACTTGCACATCTTCTTCCTTTTAAACTAGCATGCCTGTGCAAATGTGTTCTGACAGGTGCTCTGCTACAGTGTTAAGAGAAATCTGTTCTTTTAAAATGCTACATGTAAATCAGTACTGTTGTCACCTGTTATTATTATTGATGGCACAATTAATACAAATGCTAGAAGAAAGGAGTGGAATTTTATTCCTTGTCTGTAAAATGTGAAAATACCTTTAAGGACTGTTTGTATGTGTTTATAAAAATAAACATTTTTATGTGTACATGCCCCCCCACTCTGATGAGGCTTTATTTTTCCTGTATAGTCATCTAGATTCTCAGTATAACAAAGTACTCATGTGAACAAAAATCCTACTGAGACACTGCATGCTGTCAAAATTTCCTGCATAGAAGTACGTGCACAAATACTGCATATTGCTAACGCAGTGTTCCTGCCACATGCAAGGTGCCTGTGCTGATCAATGAATTATGTATGCACTGTACCCCTGCACATAGGTTGAGTGACCTGTGTGGAGCAGGTTTGATTTTCTCTGCACAAACTCTACAGTTGAGTCTTGAAGTTTTCAGGGATTGTTCTGATTGGTCTTTGACTTCTTCCAGAAATTCTCAGAAAATGGCTGAATGCCTCAAAGTTCACTTAAATGTAATTTCTGGAGGAAAAAGAAGAGATATGTCTGGGTAGTTTAGAAGTTACTGTCTAGAAAGAATAGTATGATCAATATTAAGCAAAGATCTAAAAGCACTGAGGAGCTGAGGGCCTAAGCAGACATACGAAATGATTGCAGTAGGAGTAAGGTCAGTCACTTTCTCTCACTGTATGTTCAATAAAACAAAGCACATTAAAAAATAGACCCTGTTAAAAAAAATCTACAGCTGTAAATTTAACCACAACATAAAAAAATTAAGGGTTAGCACAGACAATTTAGGAGCATGTTGGTTGAAGCAGGACTTTAATGGTGGTATGTTTTTTGGCTTTCTCCTCAGGAGGCAGAATGCTCCGTTTGACACACACGAGTATAGCAGATGAAGGTCAATATACTTGTGTAGTAACCAATGCTGCAGGAGAGGTGAGGAAGGATTTTGACCTTTCTGTTCTAGGTAAGTGTGTGATAATTTTTATTACAGTAGAAGGTAAAGGGGTCTACTGTATACTTTGCTGGTATTTTAAAAATTGTTATGCCAAAACATATGTCCTTAGGGGGGAAAAAAGTGAATTCGATAACATGGTCAGAAAATCAGGTTTTAAAGAGAATTTACTTCTACATTTGAGTTTGCTTTTCATTTAGTTTCTAAAATGAAGATTCTTCAAGCATAATTTGGAATAACTGGCAGCTACTTCTGTTTTGTGGTTTGCTTCTTTTCTGAAAAGGACCTATGTCAATGTAACTGGCTTCAGTTAGGTTGTTATTGCAGTCGGATAGAAGTCTAGAAGATGCTCACAGCCAGACTCCCATCCTCACTTCTGTTTCTTGTTGCTCATAGCTTCACTCTCCCTTGGGCAAGATGAACAAGGTGAATCAGTTTATAGGTGATCCGGAAAGGTGGGATTTTTGTGTTTTCCTGGTCAGGTTAGTTTTCAGGCAGATCAGTTCCTGCTGATTCACCACAGCCTATAAATGCCACTGTTGGTGAAAGGAAGATGACAAAAGTGAGTGGTCAGGGGAACAGTGCTATTTCTTTTGGCAGTGGCCTGAATTTAAGCTGGTTTAAGTCAAAAGAAAGCTACAGCCCCAGGAAACCATAAGAAATTCACATGAATCTGTTGCATCTAATGTTCAAATGCAGAAAGGTGCAACCCCATATGATAATACTCATTAATTAAAACTAGCATTACTGTGCAGCACTGGGTATAATATGTATAGCTGAGTGGCATGATGGTAATAAAGTGTTGCAAGAAAGATGTGAAGGCAAAGCCAAGACCGTCAGGGAAATTAAACACTGGAGCTGGAACTGTTTTTGCAAAATAGAGATCTCTGATCCGGTGCAAACCTTCAGTCAGTAGAGCCTTCGGTATTGTAAAGGGTATAAACCAAGCGTAGTAGTGGGCACTCCTGCTAACGTATTTAGACAAGGACTGGTACAGCAGGCTCTTTAGATGGCTGTTTGGAACCATTAATGTGTAATTTTGTCATGTTACTTATTTTTAACAAACAGTATTTTTCCCAGAAAATACTGCTTTTTGGTTTAGTAACTATTTGTTACTTTTACTAGTAATTACTAGGCCTGATGCAGGCTGTCTTACAGCATTACTGTATATAATTTTCCTGTAAGTTTCTTTTCTCTAAGATGCTGACTGCTATCAAACTTCCCTTGCCTTCAGCTGAATTATGCATATTCAGCCTGTAAATGATAACTTGCATTCATGTCAGTTCATGTTTATTTGATGAGCTCATGGAAGTGTAAGTCTGGTAGAATGGAAGAGATGGATAAACACTGAAAAGCATTCATTGTTTTACTGTTTTCTTTGGAGGGTTTTAGTAGCAGGGTGTTCTTGAGGGTTCTGGGAATCTCTATTGCATGGGCTTTGTTTGCCTTGAAGAAAAATGCTCCGTGAAGCTGATTTCAAGTGGGCTAAGTGGAAAATTCCATTGTTCAGTCTTCTCTTCCCTCCCCCAGTAATTTCTTTGTCTTTCTAGAGGAAACTTAGTGGAATGTGGCCTTATAGTGACACAGAATATTCACCAGCTCACTGTAAATAGGAACTGTACAGAGACATACCAGTGTTACTCTAAATTGTAGGAGGTGCAACAGGCGAGCCAGTTTGCATGGAGAGCTTGGTGTAATAAGCATAATATTTATATATTTGCAAAATGTTTGGTGTGGCTTTGTCATATTTCTGAAATTAATATGTTTTGACATCTTACAGTATTATTTTGGGGCCAAAGCGATGAGTTTCTGTTTGTTTATTAATAGTAAATTTTGGCCTGACTTAAAAGTCCTGAACTTTATGCATTTAGGTTGTATTTTCCCCCTATCTAATTCCTTGACTGGTTGATGCATCTTCATCTCATTGCATTTGGATACTAGAATCCATACAAAAGTCTGTTTTGTGTTGCTTGTACAGTCACAGCAGAGAATTTGATCGTAACTGCATCTCAAGCTGGTGAGAGTGCCAGTACTGGCCCCATCTTCCTGCATGCTAAATTCTACTAACCTACATCTCACCAGGTGTCCTGTTCAGAGGCCAACTTTTAGCCATGCTGAAGTAGTTATCTTTGCCATTCCAGTCAAGTGAGATGCAAATCTCTTTCAATTTTTTTTTTATTTCTTCACTCTCATTTGTACCTTCATTAGTATAAAAAATCTGGTGTAACATTATTTTTTTCTGTTGACAATGAATTGTGCCTATTACCGTGATTCTTATTTTTATAAAATTTTTGCTTCCAACTTAGTGGTAGATCACAAATAAGCTGCTGAATATATTTTAATTCCTCTCCTTTAGGTCTTCTGTCTAGGTTGAAAGTTTGCATTTTGTAGGATTATTGAAGTGTAGTATCTGGCTCCCTAGTTTTGTTACAAAACTTTCCAAAATCTCTTGGAGATTGGGCTTGCTTTCTTATAACTATAGGTCTCCTTTTCAACCTGTTACACCCCATGCCTACTTTGATTTGTAGTGCCATTTTCTTTTGACCTGAATCTACAAATGCCTCTACTTTGAAAGAAATAGTTGATTAGAGCTCTTAACCACCACAGCGACTCACCAACACATTCATAATCTGGTCTCCCTCACCCAAAAGCGCATGAGTCTGTGTAGTCCTGTTGACCAAGATTATTTGGAAACATGTCATCAAGTGGTCAGCCATACAGTAAGAGTTTCCTTGTATTGAGTTAGCTATTTGGGGAGTGGATAGGTATTTTAAGGCTATGGTTTTGTCCTCTATTTCCCTAGAGAAACATAGTTTGTACCACAGCAAGATGCCTTTAGACCTATATGGTTTGTTCATCTGCCTGTATGGAATTAGCTGTATTTGCATAAAAAACATGTGTGCCTTTACACAGCATGTTGTTTGTAATCTACTGTATTCTCTGAGCATGCTGGTAAGGAAAAAATCCACATGGTATGTGAATAGACAAGATGACCTTTTTTTTTTTTTTTTTTTTTTTTTTTTAAAATAAATCAGTTCTTTCCCTAGAGTTCTAGATAGATGCTTTCAATTACTGTTGGAAAACAAACAACTCTTAAATACATGGTTTTGAACGAATAAATCACTTGCTGCTTTATATGGGTGATAGAACTGGTTTACAAATTTATAAAACCTGCTGGTGCATACAATCAAACTTGGCTCCACTAACAAGTCCTCATCACCATTGCCCTACTGATCATACTCAGAAATACTGCCCTACAGATGATACTCCTCAGCACCCCGAGTATCTCTCTAGCTCTGAAGATGAAGTCAGGTGAGTCCTTTATGGGTCTGTGTTCCTCTCTTGCCCTTTGTGTGGACTTGTATGGTTAAGGGGTGCAGAACAGAGTGTGTACCTGTTGTCCAGGCAGGTTGCCTCTACAATGTCTCACATCTGGACCCGTTTCTGGTAGGTCTGAGCTGTTCATTGATTGATGTGATTAAGGGAAGCATACACTGAGATATAGCCTGAGCGTGTCTTTGTTGTATTTAAATCGGTTGCAAGTAATACTTGCTGATGATGATGTGTTGTCTGTTTGCAGTGCCTCCAGGGATTGTGGGTGAAAATAAATTGGAAGATGTGAAAGTGAAAGAGAAACACAGAGTTTCCCTAACATGTGAAGTGATAGGTAAAAGTATACAATATTACTTATATTTACTAATCAAACCCATGGTGTCAATCATCATTGGTTCTGGACAGCTTGTTTTTAATGGAATTTTCAGTTCAGTGGAATTTTTAAATTTCTGATTTAACCATGGTGCTTATAGCAGGACTAAGCACTCCTACTTATAAAGGTTGTATAAAATGTAACCAAGAGGGCAGTTGCTGTGATATTTCTTCTCTAAACGCCTGTTGAATTTAAGAGGAGGTTCAAAGACTTTAGAATACATATTCCAAAGCATCTCCCTAAAGGATATATTTTAAAAGGGCACCTGAAACTGTATTTTTCTGTTTTTCAGAAATCTTGGCATATCCTAGAGGCTATGCAACAACTAATATCTGCAATTTTCTTTACTCCATTAAGGGAACCCTGTACCACAAATCACCTGGGTAAAGGATGGGCAATCTCTAACTGATGATGAAGATCACAAGTTTCTGTCCAGTGGGCGTTTCCTGCAAATCACCAATGCTCAAGTCACTGACACAGGGAGATACACATGCATTGCATCCAATACAGCTGGAGATAAGAGCAAAAGTTACAGTCTTAATGTACTTGGTAAGACAGCTGGGCTGGCTCTTGCAGAGCAAATACTCATCTCAGGAAAAAACAGATAATCATGTTGGAATTTTGCAGTTCTTTAATTACAGCAATGCTTAAGTTGCCTGTCTACAATTAAGATTTCATAGCTTAGTAATTGATAAATAATAGTAGTTCAACAGAAACAGCAGTTCTGTGCTTCAGACAATATAGAGCTAGAAAATGCAGAGCTATAATAGGACATTGTATGAAAAGAGCAGGACAGTACATTGTCTTATTTTGATTCAAGGAAGGAGTATCTGAAAAGCACTTCAGATTGTGATCTATTCATAAAAGCTGAAACCATCTGCACTTCACTTTTTTCATGACAGTTATTGCATAATCCAATGCAAACAATGGCGAGTTTGTTTTTCACATCCTCGTTTCCTAGGCTTGTGCCTCATACCAATGTGCTGCTCACAGGATCATCAAGTAGTGGGTCTGCCAGCTGCTGCGAGAGAAGCGGTGGCTGGCTTCTTGGTGACCTGTGTTTGACAAAGGCTAAGGGTGGATGGATTCCACTGAAACGGGCTGACCATTGACTTTAGGACAAGACATAAAACCAGATGAATATTGTCTGGTTCTGGGCTTCAGTGTGCCTCATAGGAGTGCCTCCCAGCTATTTAAGGCTGCAACCAGATTCGTAGACTGAACAGGGAACAGAAAATTGGCTTTTCATAGAGGTCCTTCCTCTTTCCACTGATTAATGACTTTGTTGCTCCTAGTGTCTCCAACCATTGCGGGTGCAGACAGCCATGGAAATGCAGAAGATGTCACTGTTATCCTCAACAGCCCAACATCGCTGGTTTGTGAGGCTTACTCATATCCTCCAGCTATAATCACCTGGCTGAAAGATGGTAATCCTTTAGAATCAAACAGAAATATCCACATTTTGCCAGGTAAAATTTTTGTTGTTATTGAGAAATAACATAACACTTTATTCTTCTATTGTTTAGTTTCCTGTTACAGGTTTGTGGTTTTGAGGGTTTTTTTTGGAAAATCAAGGATATATATCTATTAAGGACAGTGTTTGTACTTTTGTAGTGCTTCCCATTCCAATATTTTTTAAGTGCTTCACAATTAACTGATTATTTGCTTGTATTTTATTTGTATTCAGGTATTTATCCTTTTGTTCTGTAAATCTAAATTCATTGGAGTTAATGATGAATGGAAATAATTTGAAATTAAGTCTGAAAATCAGATGGAGAGAGATACAAACAACAACGTTAGTAAAAAATCATGAGATGGAATTTTTCTAGGTCATTAGTAGTTTGCCATTTTTAATTGCTGGAGTAACTCTTACCTAGCACATTTATGGAGGTGGAAAACAGGAACAAGTTCACTGGTAACACTGAAGTAATGTAAATGAACAAGTACTTTAGCATTGTTAACCGCAAGTGTTCAGAGGAAGAATGAGATGATATTGATAGCAAGGAATTGAATTACTACATGGGGGGACAACTTCTAGGAATGCAGTCTGAAAAGACCTGCAGCCCAATTAAATAGTGACTCACCTCTGAGAATGCAGACAATTTAAGTCATAAACAAATGCAGGATACTATAGGAAAGAAATTAATGGATGTTAAAGTTGTAGTGGCCACTTGAAGTCCTAAATTCTACCAATTGATTCATGTTTACACTTCTCACATTGTGGTTGTTGCTTCTGTCCATTCTTCGGAGGGAGTTAAGGGCCTCTTTCTTATGAAGTACTGCACTGAAATAGAATGGCAGTTCAGAGGCTCACATCCACCGCTGTGTGTTGAATAGGCTGTTATTCCTTAGTCTTACCTATTACTCCTCCTTTCCCTTTTTCTGTGAATGAAGTGCAGAACCATAAATCACTTCTTCATATCTGAATAACTTCAAGAAATTTCTTGTGCAGAACTGTTAACAAATTTTCCAAGAATCTGTAAGCAACAGGAGTTGTGATCCAAAGCACTCCTACAAATTATGGACATTTATTACACAGTATACATGGTGGTAAGCAATCAGTTCTTCATGCTTATCTAAGGGCAGAATTTGGACCAAAGGATTGAAAGTAGGCTGCAGAAACTATTTAAGTAATTGGGAAGCAAGAGCATAACATAGATGCTATTAAAGAATGATGTCTTTTGGCAGGTGGTCGAACCCTGCAGATTCTAAATGCACAGAAGGGCAACGCTGGAAGATACACCTGTATAGCCACAAATGAGGCTGGAGAAACTTTGAAACACTATGAAGTGGAAGTCTACAGTAAGGAAATACTTCCAAATTTTATTTTTTTTTCATTCTTCTATTTTTTCCCTTTGGATTGTTACCTGTCCAGGTGAACACAAGGATTTCAGTTAGTGGTTTTGTTTAGCAAACATCTGCATTAGCTCATGGCATTGCTTGAGGGAAAACACAGGAAAAGTTTGCTGTTGCATCCTTTACAAATGCTGCTGTTGGGCTAAAAATCTTTGTATCACCTGAGGGAAGATATTTAAGAAACGTTGAACTCCAGTTTCTTCTGAAATGCTTTTTTGGTAATGATTTTCAAATCAGACAAGTGCAGCACAATGGGAGATGTGAGCAGAGAATCTTGTGAGCAAAGAAACTATTCTAGGAAAAAAGGAGGAGAGGGGATCCGTAACATCTAACGGGAAACTCTCTTGAGTAAGGTAAAATGGGAGGATACTATTTTTATATCCTTCCATAAAATACCATATGCACAAAAGCTTTCCCATTTCAGGCTTCCTGTCAGCATATTGTCCTTTGAGCATTTGTGCCTAATACTCTATTTTAATGCTCAAACTCTTCATTATGAGCTTAGTCAAGCATGATTTCTCTCCCTCTCTCTCTCTCTCTCTCTCTCTCTAATTTCCTAGTCTGAATTGGAGTTTGGTTTGCTCCCTCACAGTAACCGTGCTGTTATTTTAATTACAATAAGTCCCTAATAAGGCCCCACTGGATTTGGAATAATGAGAAGATGGCAAAAGAGCTCATTATTGAAGTATGGCTATGTAGCAACATAACACACACACCCCCCCCCCCCCCCGCCATGCCATTGCAACTGTCAGTTATTATGTTACTGTAAGCATTAGGGAGAACTTAAAATTTCCCATTGAAAAAAGAATGGAAAATGCTTTGAAAACATTTAAAATAATTTAAAAGAAATTATGAGACCAGGGTGGGGGGTAGCTTAATAATATTGAAATGTTCTGTTTTCATTCTGATTCAGAAGGAAATGAGATTTTGCAACACTGGGATTTCAACAGAATGGAAATGTTGAGTTTTGACCAGCTACTCTTGATCAACCATACATTTCTGAGAATATTAGTTTCCATTAAAATGCTTTTTAATGACTGCAGTAGACTGAACTTTATAGAATTCAAGCCAAAAACATAATAAAGTGCTATAGCTAGGTAAGGCTATAGTTGGGTTTGCATGTCTAAAACTGTTGAACACAGTGTTATATATTTTTATATATAATATATATGCTAAAAATAGTTTAAAATACACACACACACACACACACACAGACACACATATATATATAAAAATAAAAATTCTGCTGTGGGGAAGAGGCACATTATAGAGGGAATGCACTTGCATTCCTTGAGGTTATCATCCAGGTTTTCCCTTTGTCCAGTTAATTTTGAAGTGCTGCATAAGACAGTAAGTGATGTAAGTTCCTCTCGCTCCCTTTGTTTTTGTGCAGTTCCACCCACCATTAACAAAGGGGATATCCCAGGGATGGGTGTCTCCCCTAAAGAAGTGAAGATCAAAGTAAACCACAGCCTCACCCTGGAGTGTGAAGCTCATGCCATTCCGGCTGCTGCAATCAGCTGGTACAAGGATGGACAGGCCAGTCACAAACTTAATTCCTTCTAATGTTCCGTACAGAAATAACTGTATAGTCACTATCACTGTTAATGAACATTCATGCAGCGTAACAGGCTCACTTGCACTGCTGGAGTCAGCAGGAAGTCATCTTCCCACCGTCCTGCTGGCAGGATCACCCCTTCACGCATCTTAAGACATTTGCTGTTGGCCAGACCTCTGCAGGTTGACACCCTTGCTTTTTTGTGGGTTCTTGGCAGTGCCACTGAGACATCAGTGCTGGAGTTTCCAGGGCCTGCCACTGGCCTGTGCTTTAAAGGGGGAGGGCCCTGCCTAGCAGTAGCATCCCATGGTGTGACCACATGTCCTTTTGCCATTGTGTAAAGTCCCCAAAGGCCCTATTATAGAACGGCCCCATGCTTGGTTCCTCTAAGTGCTGCCCTTGCAGAAGTTGCAGAGAGCCTCCCACTTGGTTCTGGCAGAGCTCACAAAGCCACAAAAGCATCTGGATCCTCTGCGAGGGAGAATGAGGCGTGGTTCCTGCCACATGCAGTCTTCACAACATCGGTCTGGAGGAGAAGTGGTTTGGAAGGGCGATACCACAGAATTGTACTGATGTGCAGTCTACTGGGGCCTGGCTATAAATAAAAAAGAAATGGTGCGACTCTTCTGTAAGGAAGGAGAATATAACATATCTCGCTTTAGCTGTCCTTGGTAGGGCACTTATCACGTGGCAGACTGCTGCACCTCTGCAGCTGGACCAGCCCTTGCTGGATTTACCGAGCATGCAGAAACAGCCTGGAGTCACAGGAGAGACTGTATACACCCTCCATCTGTTTCAAGCATATGCTGTAATTCTAGAACCTCCTGGGTGTAGTGATTGTATTGCCAATGAAAAATGATGTTGGGGAGAGTTTAGATGTCCCCACAGAAAGATGGTGGCTGTAAGCAGCTTGCTGCCACTGTCAGAGCAATTAATCCATCCAGCAGCTTTTTCTTAGGTTGCCCCTGGGCAAATGGCTTTAACTCACATCCATGGACTAAATTAATTGTCCCCTGCAGGCCAGGAGTTCAGTGCTGACTCCCTAATGTGTTCCATTTTCATTACTGAGAGATACAGGTTGTATTAGTGTAGTCTCTACTGTTATGTGTGATGTAAATTCTAGGGACAGTAATGTCTAATTCTGTGTATCTCTGCATTGCTGCTGCATCTGTTTTCTGTTCACACTGTGTCCTTGCTGGGCAGCAGATCCTAGTGGCTGTGTGGCTGTAGGGTGAGTTAGATTGAGTTGTTCACCTCATAGAAAACCAATAGTTTTACATGTGTAGGTTTTCCATCAGCTCATCAACTTGGCCAATTGAGTTCAGGGATTGAATTGGCCTGATTTATTCAGATGTCATGAGAGGCCTTGCTTGATGGGGATGGCATTGCTGAGGTGAAGATGCAGAGTTTCTGACAACCATGAAAAGAAGACTGCCTCCAGGAACTTGGACCTTGATCGAGCTTACTCAGGGAGGAAAAGCTTTTGGTCTGAGGGGAGGGAAGAGCAGATGAGAGGAGAGCTGGGCTGCACCGCCTGTGGCCAAGGCTGCCATCCCAGGAGCACCTAGCTTAGGACTGTGTCCTAACTGGTGACCCGCAGTAATTTAGTGTCCTAAGCAACTGCTTTCTTTGCGTAGCTTGAAAGCGGGCCTTGCTGGAAGCATTAACAAAACCTGAAGGATGTTCTGTTAGTAGTGGTATCAAAGCAGAGGAAATACCAAACCCTATATATATATATGTATACACACACATGTACTGCATTAGGAAGGATTTTGAAACAACCTGAATTTGACCAAAAGAGAGATGATATCATATTACTTCCACAAATATGGCTATTTCTAGTGTAAGTTTTGCCAAGTATTAATTTCCATGTAAAATTACGTTGCAGCCATTTAAACCAGATGATCATATCATTATCCAAACTAGTGGCCGTACTCTGCAGATTAAGGAGGCTCAGGTATCAGACACAGGTCGTTACACTTGCCTGGCATCCAACATTGCTGGAGAGGATGAAGTGGAATTTGATGTAAATATACAAGGTAAACAGAGTTCAGATAATAAAATTCTTCTGATAGCCTCCTTTTCTAATGTTGTGGGATGTTGGAATTCTTTATAATTTTGTATCCTTTGTACCTGCTTGGTCTAATCCAATACTTTTGTGTTTTGTGTGATTTTTATTTCAGGTATATTTTGCTCATCTTTAAGAAATACACTATTTGATTATTCTTTCTTTCATGTTTTGTGACATATGCAGTGTTTCTGAAGTCAGTGGAATAACATAGTGTCGTGGTTTAACCCCAGCAAGAGGTGGTCAATGCCCCAAGCCTGTCAGTGTTTAAGAGGCATTTGGACAATGCCCTTAACAACACGCTTTAACTTT
>JANHGO010002819.1:0-27831 GCA_024606505.1 Aquila spilogaster
CCAGAAGTGGGCGTCCACACGGTCATGAAGAAGGCCAAATCTCCCGATCTTTACAGCGTGTCTACTGGAGAAGCCCAAATCATAGGGATTTCACGCTCAAAGAAGAGAAGACTGAATGGCAGGCAAGACGGAGAAGCTCATAAGGAAGCCGCGTTTTCCATTACCAAGAAACATAAAAAGATGCAGTCAAGTGCTCAATCCAACGAAGATGGGTCAAGCAGCCAAGAGTAGACCGCAACGCAAACGTAAAATGGCGAGATGGGCGCTGACGGCAGCAAAATGCAGGAATGAAGACCGTACCACATGACGTCTTAGCAGTACATGCTGACATTCCCAGTATGAAAGTAACAGATGGCATGGGAATCAAGCCCACCAGCAAAGCGCAGAGCAAGTCCTCCGGCACCCACCTGCCTTTCAGCATTGGCTTTTATGGATACTGGCACTCATGACACTTAGCTCTCGCCTGCAAAGGTTCATCTCCACTTACTGTTTGATCTACCTCCAGAAAACATACCCATGCTACCTGGTTTTTATTCTTCGATGGATTCCGCCTTGATCGAGTGGTTGGAGCACAGGGTAGTTGGCTGGCATCCTCAGCAAGGAGAAGCAGCTCAGGATGAGACCAGACAAATGAATCTTGTCATGTTATACAATGGGTAGCAACCTCATCTAACAGGTCTTGGTTTTCACACTGGACACAAGGGTATGCAGGAAGGATTGATGTCTACAACTGGACAAGGTTGTGCGCCACGGCCTGCTTACGTACTCCGGGAAGGCTAGGCTACAGTAGCGTACTGCATATTACTGAGGTTGTCCGCAGGTTCACTCATGCCTTAGACGTGCTTCTTCTTCACTATAAGCTGCTCTTTCTGTGCTCATGTTAAATGAATTTCTTTGGTATACTTGTAAATATGGGCAATTAGTATATTTAGTTTTTCTGGCTGAGATTTTTAGATGTTATTGCTAACATGGCTTGCATTAGTAGGATCAAAAAAATACATTTGTACTGGCCCAACTATTTTTTAATTCATTTTAACTTTAGAGTAGATAATAAAATTAAGTAGGTTACTAATTTGATGTGAAACAAAATATGCTAAGTCAGAAACTCCTGGAGCCTACATGTTTCAAAAGAAGAAACTAAAAGAGGGAGAGATTTTGGGTAGGAAAAAGAATAATGAACCAAGTAATGAATGCACATCTGCCTTGAAATGGGAAATTGACCATCTTAGTTTCTGAACTATGGTACAAACAATTTTGTGGTGGCATACTGCAAGTCTTTCATTGTAAGGCCAAAAAGTCCTACTGGATCATCTTGTTTGACCATTTTATGTCATTGAGATGATGAATTTGTCATACTTAGATAAACACCTCGGTAAGCAAAGAGAATATAAAGATCTACAGAAATCAAAATACCGGTACATCTTCCAGGAAAATCATCCAGTCTTGATTTTGAAGGTACCAAGGATTAGAAAGCACTCCTTCCTGGAAATTAGTATCAAAGGGTTAGTCACCTTTATTTTTAAAACTCAGTCTTATTTCTAGTCAGAAAATGAAGCCAGACAAACTGTAACCTTTAGTTTTGATAATACCTGTCTATTTTTAGAAGCACTTTAGTTGCTTGGTGTTGTTCCCCTTTGAAGGCGATGCTATTTGATTAGTTTCTTGATCATCTTTTTATTTAGCCAGACAGGCAAATCTCTTGGTATAAGATGCCTCACAGGCCCTGAAGCCAAGGTTTTGACTTTTAATTTGCAACATCCCTTCAAATGTGTAGTGATGCAGAAAGTTCTGGTTCTAGCATCAGTCTTACTACTATTGTATACAGAAGGAAAGACAGCTTGATACTATAATGCATGCAAAGATTTATCCATTTTTTCAGAGCAGACTGCTGAAACTTACTGAACTAGCTTGTCCATTGAAATTCCAAGTAATTGCTTTCCAAGATTACTTTCCAGCATGTTGTATCTCTGTCATTTTCTCAGGTAGTTACCCAGAATGGGAGGATTGATTTATTTGCAATGCTGACTTTGCAAGCTAAATTTTTTCAAACTTGTTTTCGAGCAGTTCAGTTGCTGTCACAAACTTAAAAATAAAATGAAATTTAAAAATCTGTTTTAAAAATCAAATTGACCCACTGCACTTTCAGAGAGCAGTTTGAATGTCTTTTATTACATTTTAAGTGAACCCATAGCATTTTAGGAGTTTTACACGCTTGTGACAGCTTTTTTGTGACAACTTGTTTAACTTGCAGTAATTCATTGTTACCAAAACACTCATGTCTGAGGCAAGGAAGTGGGGAGGAGGAAATAAATGTAAACTTACTTTCATCATAAAAAGTATGTGTTCTAAGTTTTGCCATATGAAGACAATATCCATAAGTTTGTATATTTTATACTAACTTACTATTTAAATGAGTCAGAAGACATACTTCCAACTGTGTGGTAGCAATGCTTTTTTCATAGTATGCCACCGATTTTGTACAGCTGTTCTTTCCTTAAATGGATGATTAAGGATACAATCTATCAGGTCTTGGGGTTAAACATCACTTTTTTAAAGATCAGTGTGTAAATTTAAAATATTTAAAGACAATGCTTCTTTATTACCTATTAAAAATAACACTTCAAATATTGTCCCACTTAAATGCCTTCTAAAATAAAATAACACATTGCCTAAACCAATTTATTTTAGCCTGTCAACATCATTTTGAACCCATCAACTTTAGTATTTCAGTTAAAGTTCATATTTTTCTTCATAATGTAAATAGCTGCTATGTTCTGTTTTCTTCTCAGCTTTTTTTTCTTCGTGGTTTAGTTTTTCTGTCATTGGTATCCTTCTATTACTTCTTACTCTTTCATAGATTTAGGCTGTCTGAAAAAATGTAAATGTTTACATGTGTATTTCTTTATAATGCTTTTATCTAGTATCTGGAAACTTCTGATGTTTAGGCTCTAAACCTATTGCCTAGTCTTGCTTTATTATTACTTTCAATACTTAATCGTCAAAGTATTATCTGTAGGTCTAACTTCAGATACACTAAAATATTTCATTGTCAAATTAGATAGTTACATTTTTGCTATTGGAGACTTCTGCAAACCATCCACCAAGTGTGGAAGTTTGGGTTGCTATTTTTCCTTCCTACAATACGGCTTTTTATGAACACGTTATTTTTTTGTAAGTGCTTCATTTAATATACCTTGAGTCTTAAATTATTTTCAAACATTGTGATTTAAAGTGTTCTGTCATGCAACATGTTTTACTTAGGAAAAGCTTATCTTCAAAATAGTGAAGGATGAGCAAATTCAAACACTGTTAAATAAAGAATTAAAGTGCAGCACATTAAAAAATGTACATTTTTAGATTAAAAAATTTATAAATGCCTTGTGATATAGTATCATCAAGAAAAGGATGCATATAGAACTTCTGTTTGCTTAAGCAAACAGGAATAAATACATAGTTATATATTATGTTACATATTATGTAGTCTTTTTATACTGCTTATGACTTTGATGACTAACTATGTGTTCATCACTGAATTTCTCTTCTCTGTGAAACATGAAAGTTCTGTTTACAGATGGACCGTGAGTCAGAGAATGACTGACTGTGCTCAGAATTCTGGGTGGCAGAGTGTGACTGGAATTCAGAGTCACTTGGGTCATCTTTTAAATAAAAATAAATAAATAATTTAAAAATCTTTTCTCCACCTGGATCCTTTGCACTGTCCTGATGTCAGTTTAGTGTGGGTTATAAACACTGCAGGCAGTTTGAGGAAGTTCACTACTAGGGGGGAGTTGCGGAGGTCTTTTAGTTACATGGCTCTGTTCTGTAATAGCTAGTATATTTAGGCATACCTGAGAGAAACGCTGCTGGGTTTTCCTAAAAATCTTCATTGAAATTAATTTTACAGCCTCACTGGTTAATCAGTTAGTGTTTTATCTAGTTTTCTATTTATGACCTACATTGCAGCAGTCGATAGCATTGTTTTTGAGTATTTGTTTGCAGGCTTACGTTTTTCCAGTTTTGTGTTGACTGAACAAGTCCAGTTCCTTCAGATTCTTTGTCTTGTTATTTAATGCCCTGTTTGTTTTGCAATCTACAGACATTTTCTAAACTTCTAGTGTAGAACACAGACTGGACATGTTACTTCAATTTTGTCATCACCATCACTGAATTATGTGGACTACTCCTGGTTTAATACACTACACCTTTTAAAACATACAAGTATGACAGTTTTGTTTTGGCTTCATCTTTTTTTTTTACAGCAGCATTACATTGCTGTTGCGTATGGTCAGCTTCTGGTTCGGTTTAATTCCTGAATCCTTCTCTGCAATGCTGCAACCTAGCTGATTATTTTCCTTTTATTAGTGATGCTTTAGATTTTTTTTTTTTTTTTTTTTTTTTAATTTTGATTTGTTCTTAACTGAATTTCCTTTCATTGGGTTTTAGGGTTTGGGGTTTTTTGTTTCTTTCTCCTAATTTCCTTTCTCTTCTGGTTGGGCATATCCTCTGCCTTATCTTTCTGTGCCTCTTGTATTTCCTGACTAATCACTATTCTTTGTCAATCTTTTGGCCCTCATAAAGATTGAGGTCTTTGTGTTTGCAGTTTGGTAGTTGTAGCTGCAGTTTGGTGTAGGATGTCATTGTTCTGTTCCCCTCTCCACAGTTCTTTGTGGACAGCTGAGGGGACTTTGCCATTATGGTGCCCATTTCGTGCCTTCACCACCCTTGCCATTTCTATATTCCACCTCTTTGATCAAGATTGTTTGTTTTGTCATTGATCAACCCTATTAGAATGATGGTAGATGCATCAATATCCTAGGATATCTTCTCATTTGTGGTCATGTTTTGTCATGAAACATGTACTTGGAATAACTCCTACTGGTTTGCATCCTAAATGCATGTTTCTTTGTTTCTGCTGTGTATGGCTCTTCTTGTGTACTTTTATGACTGTAATGGTTATATCTTCAAAAATTACTGTTTTATGGAAACACTGATATCATAGGTATGATTGGAAGTTGAAAACTGAGGAAATTAGTTTTATTATTTTATGCCTAAAGAATTTGTGAGCATAAGCTTAACTGGCACACAGACCAAGTTTGCTGCCTAGTTGTCTACTAGCAAAAGTGCTTCTGCAAATGTTACATTTACCTTGTCTTAGAAACAAGTTTATCCTTTTATTAATTCTGTTTCCAAAAATGTTTGAGATGGATAGTTTAGAAAAGTGGAGACTTGACTTTTCTTTGAGAATAATTAACTCTGCAATATTTGTCAAACAGAAAAAGACATGTCTTCTGAAACTACTGTGGAATGTTGTATTTCTACTAATTATAATTTAATTGCTGGAATCCAGTGGGATGTCAATTTATTCACCTATGCGAATTACTTTTCTTCATCTTTATGTAAAAAGCTGTATCTATAGACTTGTTTCTCTGGTTATATGTAGGACCAAAGTTTATTTCTTGTGCATGTAGAATGAGTGCGAGAGGATGCATGGTGGTCTTCATGAATAAACTGGCACTGACTTACTCAGCTTGCGTTTTCATGAGAGATATAGCATGAATACTTTTATTTGCTTATTCAACACTGGCTGAATAATTTCTTAACACTGTCTTTCTAAAGATGCAGTAATCGTTTCTGAACACCAATGATTTTTGTGTATTTTGAAGTATCTAACATAAACAGTTATGAAGCTTAATTTGTTTGCTCCTTAGTAACAAATTAACATACAATTTTCAAATATGTAACTGATACTATACAGTGCCTTGCAAAACTGTATGAAATGAGGCTTAGTATTTTGTAAACTTAAAACTGAGACTGCACCTTTAAAGTAAAGATTTATTAAGAACTTTTATTAATGCTCTTATACAGCTATGATAGTAAATCGCCAACAGCTTGCATTGCCAATTGCTGATTTTTTTTCTTTTAATAATATGCTGCATGTAGACAAAGATGACCTGTCCCCAACTGCTGAGGTTTGGGATGTAGACCAGGGACTAATAAGTAAACTGAAGGAACAGTACAAGAAGGAACGAAAGGGGAAGAAAGGGGTAAAGAGTAAGTGCAGATTCTGAATCTTGTAATGCAACACTTTTTTGCCTATCTATATAGAAGACATTTTTTCTCACAAGTTCTGTTTTTGTTTTTTTTCATTAAGCATCATTTTCTGTAACGGGGGCAACCAACTTTAACTTTCTACCTGCTGAATGTGAATATCTCAAAACCTTTGACAGCCATTTCCTAGATGAGAAATGTTGAAAACACATTAAAAATTTAAGGTTAAATAGGTAAAGAGAGCTAAATGCTTTGAAATGTGAGTGTAAAAATAATGAAGAGGTTGCATTTTGAGGATACTTCTGAGAAGTTTTCTGAAAGATTTAAACTTTTTCTGCTTCTTGAAGTATAATACTATGGTACTGTTGGGGGGGTGGTATTGGGTGTTTTTGTTTAACTTGAGCTTGAATGGAGGTATAATTGCTATTTATGGGCTTGTAATTATTTTTACAATCTAAGGCAATGAGAATAAAAAAATGCCCGTAATGTAAATACAAACCTTTTTTGTGGCTTTCTTTAGGATATAATCTTTATTTTATGGTGCCCTTCACTTTTCTGTGCAGTTACCACATTTTGGTTGACACCTCTTTATTCTTTAAGAGTTTTCAGACTAGTTGACCTATTTGAACTATGTAAGTTATACCAAACTTCGATATTGAAGTACCTGGTAAAAATGCTTTTGTAACTTATGTCATCAACTATACAAAGCTCCTAGTGGACAAAGTTTTCTTAATTCAGTGTCGCTCTGGAGAAGCTCCCTTGATTGCAGTGTTTTTATTTTGAAAGTGTATAACAGGTTTTGGCTATATTTAGTAAAAAATACTTTTTACTCTATTTGAAAAATTGTGTGAATATGTACTAAGTAAATTAAGTGGTAATTAAAATATAACACTTCATGAAGAATTCTGGAATTATTAAGATTTGAAATGATGTTGTAACATCTAACAAATTAAAATTCAGTTAGTGCCTGTTGATTGTTGTTTTCAGCAATTTTGTATGACTTGCATGTACATACACATAAAAATCTTTGATGAAGTAGAGATTTTTACCTAGTCTTTGGTTTGATTAGAACTTACTGTAGTAATCTGGATGCTAATGGGTATCCTTATTTAACATGTAAATCAGCAGTTGACATCAAATTCATATGAAGTATTTTGTAGGGTTAGAAAGTTCTTTTTAATACTAAAATGGACTTCTTTTATTTGAAATTTTCTTGTTAAGCTTCACATTTTAGACTTCTGGAAGCACAGTGGCTGCAAAATAACAGCAAATGTTTTGAATTCTTGGGGGAAAAAGAAAGTAATTATTTGGGGGGGGTTATTTCTCTCTCAAAAATTGTGCCTTTAGGTTATCACATACAGAAAGTTCTTGAAACCATACTTTTGATTTGATTCTAATCTTTTCACACCCACTACACTGGTTAGTTTCTACTTTCTGGCTTGTGCAAGGTAAGCAGCTGTAAAACAGGGACAGGTGGTGTTGTTCTAGGATTATAAATTGCATGAAAATCTCTTCTCAGGCCTCCAGATTTGTTTTATTGGCATTATTTTGGCTTGTCTAGAAAGGATTTCCCTTTCTTGTAATTGTTGCTTCTTCAGCTGCTATGCAATCAAGAATTTCTATCATCATTTTGGTTTTGCATCGGTAAATCTTAAAATTTCCAGAAGAGGAGCATAATTCTCACCCATCAAAAACAACTGCTTTGTAAAAAAAAAAAAAAAAAAAAAGAAGGCATTATAATGGTCTACTTTGCTGAATAAATTGGTTGTGACCATCATTTAAAATAGTAATTACTCTGGAATATCCTGTTGCAAAATTTAAAACTTTGCAACATTATAATAAAAACTTTCCTTTCTGTCCAGTTTCCTGCAGTTGCTGCAAATAGTATAACATTAACTTTTATACTATGAATGACATGACATGTTGGCTGTCAATTATTATTTGACGTATATTGTCTTTTGACAATGTGTGTTCCACTATCAAAACTTAAAGGAGTATTTTATTCATCTAAAGTAATTTTGAAACCTGCTTATGTTCACATAAGACAATATTTAGGAGACAACTGTATATCACAATGCTGTGAGGTCACGTAAGTCACTGCGTTTTGGGTTTTAAGTTTAAAATCTCCTTGGGAAACCCTGAGCTTATATAGATAGTATCACAGGTGAGATTCTGCACTTGTCACATTCATGTTAGTAGTTTCTGATTAAAAATTGGCCTCAATCACAGAGCTAATTGAATGAGATAACTCCACATGCAGTAAAAGTATGCATTTAAGGTTGGGCAGATTTATTTAAATTCTGTTTATTTGATTCATAGACTGTTTTTTAACACTAAGAGTGAAAATAATGTCAAAGGCCTTCTTTATTCCTGCTTCTCATGTCTGATCATTCATGAACTTCAATCTGAACATTCATCTCTTTGCTCTTCAGTGTATTGCCAGACTTTTACCAGAACTTATTTCAAGCAATACCAGAGTTTATCTGCATGGCAGCGTATATATCATCATAAAGATCAAATAAACATGCATTGACTATCAACTCTTGCAATACTTTGAGGACAGCATAATAGGGCAGACATTCTAACGGCTTCTTTTGTTGGATATGCATCTGGTAACTACCATAATCTGCATTTAGACTGTTGCCTTCATAACAGGGTCTTCATAGCCCTGGCCCAGGTATGGGAACTTTCATTCCAAATGTAGAGATAAATAAGTGAACAGAAGTAGATTTGATTCTACTTTGATACTTCTGCATTCATATGTTTTCTTTTGGGTGGAACACCTTCATTTAGGTCATCTTCTGTCAGCATATATGTGTTCATAATGTAATATTTACTCTTTTTTTTTTTTTTTTTGTGGTGTCCGTCCCCCCCCCCATCATGATAGTCACCATGTTATGTGGAAATAACACTTCCTTGTGAAAGGATCTTTAAAAAAACACAAAACAAAAAAAAACCAAAACAAGCCAAAACCCACTCCACACTTCAATTGCCTTTATAATATCAGCTGTAAAATAACCCAAAACCTGTTTATTGAAAGATTCTTATATTTAAAAAAAACACCACCACAACCAAAACACACCAAAAAAACCACAAACCAATCACAACCTATTGTGGACTTCATTGTGATAAATAGATAGGGAGTTAGGCTGGATTTCTACAAAACCAGGCTTACCTTTTACAGTAATATGCTGAATTTAAGGCCAACTTCTTGCTCAAGTTTGATAAGATCAGTTTTGGCAGGTAAATCAGGGGATGACTGGTTTTCAGATACAGTCTGTCACATTTTCAGAATGTAATAGTGGAGATGATGCGTATCTCATTTCATACTGTCAGGTCAGTGTAATGTGTTCTCAGCAATCTGAAAAATAGTTTTCACATCTTAAATTGTATGTGTACATTACTGTTAAAATGAAGATCCCTTTACTGATTTTCCTTGGTTTCCTCAAAACTTTTATAATTTTTCACTTTCCTGCTTTTTTCCCCTCAGTCTAATTTTTCTGTATTTACGAAACAGTGTCTGTCCCATTCACTTTGCTAGCCTTGATTTCTGGAAATACAGTGTAATAGTTGATAGGCATGAAAACAGATTTGGATTTTACCATCTTCATTACCATCATCTGTTGGTACAGAAGGATCCCTGTGTTGTATTCTGACTTGGGCTATTACATCTTGGAGCTAATAGAAATCTGCTTATGGCTTCTCAGACTACAACTTTTCAGCACTGAATATTCAATGACCTTTTTCACTTTTGATCTCTGAAGAAGGATACAGTAAGATGGGATTGTAGGTGTTTTGCTTTTGTTCATAACAGGTTCATGTTTACTGATTTTTTTTTTTATTATTATTTTTCTAGCCTTTTCTTGAGGATAAAACACAGTCATCTAGTTTGTGCTTTGATCATGCAGAGACAGCACATTCTTATCCTTAAAAATCTTTGTAACATTTAAAATACTTCAACAATTATATGAAGGTACACTTGCACTTATTTGAAAGCAGAAATCTGCACAGTCTTCTGTGGTGGTGGCACACTCTTGAATATTGACAATTTTCAGCATGAAATACAGCGAAGTGTTTGGAAACAGCAGCTGCTCTTTTGTAAACTTCAGAAAGAAGTTTCTCTCCGTATTGTACAATGGATTGGGGGCTGTTCTGAGGTTATGGCTGAAGGACAAAAGGGACTAAACATACTGAAAAACATTAAAAGGTGTCATGGTTTAACCCCAGCCAGCAACTAAGCACCACACAGCCACTCACTCACTCCCCCCTACCCGGTGGGATGGGGGAGGGAATCGGAAAAAAACCCCCAACCTCATGGGTTCAGATAAGAACAGTTTAACAGAAAAGAAGAAACTAATAATGATAATGATAACACTAATAAAGTGACAGCAGTAATGATAAAAGGATTGGAATATACAAATGATGCACAGCGCAATTGCTCACCACCCACCAACCGACGCCCAGTTTAGTCCCCAAGCAGCGATTCCCCCCAGCCCCACTGCCCCCCGTTTATATACTAGACATGACGTCACATGGTATGGAATACCCCGTTGGCCATTTTGGGTCAGCTGCCCTGGCTGTGTCCCCTCCCAGCTTCTTGTGCCCCTCCAGCCTTCTCGCTGCTGGGCATGAGAAGCTGAAAAATCCTTGACTTTAGACTAAACACTACTTAGCAACAACTGAAAACATCAGTGTGTTATCAATGTTCTTCTCATACTGAACCCAAAACATAGCACCGTACCAGCTACTAGGAAGACAATTAAGTCTATCCCAGCCGAAACCAAGACAAGGCTTACAGTCCCCTAACCAGTGACATCCTAAATGACTGGCTGGTTTGAGGTAGCAGAGCAGGGGGGCTACTTCTAGTTACTTCTAGAGTGTGCTCTGAGGCAAACTGCTCATGCCCGTATGTTTGGTGTGAAAGCACCTCCAAAAGATGCTTTCAGTTTGGATGTGAGTAAGAGTTTATAAGCCATTTTTGGCATTTTCCATCCATGTGTTGAACAGTTCATGCATATTGACATGGAGAAAACAAAAGGGTTTTCTTGTGGAAAACAAAGGATATATTAAAGTAGACAGTTTAGGGTACCAGTCATGACTTTTATCATGTCATTTATTGATTGCTCTACAATATCTTCAAGAATGTCTTTGCTGCTGGTCACTGTAGGTGGCTGGCTGATAGCCAACTGGAATAAAGACAAAAGCAAGCTTTGTGGTCTGCATGGTAGAGACCTGGCCATTTTAAGAATGACTTTTTTTTAATATGAGATCTCACCTGCTGACTGCAATTAAGTATTGTACCTTTGAAATGAAACCCGATCAGTCCAGTGGCTATTAGAAAAAAAGTGTTGGTGCAAAAGAGGCATTCGCCATTTTTAATATTTTATACTCGCTTCATTAGCTGAGATCACAAGTTTCTAGACTCACTTCTACATGAGAGTGAAATGAAACTTAACCACTCAAGAAATCTGTTCTGTTGCATAAGGGAAACTTTTGGAAGCCATTTTATTCTCAAACTACTTCTGGGTAGCAGCCTTTGTAGATTTAATTGGAATACTAAGTGTTCTGTAAAAGAAAGAAAGAAAATATCAAAAGCCTAAAAAAAAGTATAGGGAATTCTGTATTATTTGGCAAAATGAAAATGTTTTGCAGGTCTTAATGAACATAGTCATACAGCATCCCTCTTGAGGTATTCGTGGTATACTTTTGCTATGATTCTACTTCCAGAACTATTTTTCATTGTCATCCGTCTCTCCAGAGAATTCTTCATTATTTCCAGAGAATTAAATTATTAATGGATACTTATTTTTGAACACATCAATTTTAAGCATTTTTTGTTAGTAAGAGCTAAAAATGGAAATGATCAGATATTGTTTGAAAGAGTGTCTTCTAGTGTTTAACTGTTTAAACAAACAGTTCTGCTTTTGATAAGTCATCTGTAATTATAGTGTTTACCTTTTGCTTTTTTGAGAATAAAGGCTTTGGTTTAGTTTTGATTTCTTTTTTAATAAAAGTGGTACATGTCACCTCAGAGTATAGGAAATGGTTTCCTAATGCTTCCTTCACTAAAAAATGGACATATTTGAAAATCATTTAAGTTCTAATGTGCCCTATTAAAGACAGTAAACACTTAGATTTTAGCAAGTTTAAAAGCATAGTTTTTGGCAGTAGGGTGGTAGTTTTTTTACTTTAAATGTTCTACAGTATAACTGTCTGCAGTCCCAGGAAGGACTCTTGATTGCTTAAAAGCTGGTTATGTCTTGCATCATTGTGGATTGTTTTCTTTAAAGAGATTCTGTCACTGAAATTTCACTTTATGATTGTAGCTTGACTTTTTGACATGCAAGCTGTAAGGTGGAAGCAGGAATGAATTTATTAATTTAAAAAAAAAATTAAATTATAACACACTATTCTTGTTCGCTAGTGTCTACATCATGAATTTAATGCACATAATTCAGTATGCTTTGTTTCCAGAGGCATGCTTGTATAATAAGGGTAATACACATCTGAAGTTTCATACAGTGGTAGAAGCATTCTTGCTCTTGTGTTTAATAAACACTTTATACAATTTAAATACCATTCAAAAGCAGGGAAAGTTAATTGTTCGTTGCACCCCCATTATGAGTTGTCTGTACTTTTTCCCTCATTTTTAAGCTTATTTTTTATTTGCACCCTGTTTTTCAGTGTTAAATTGTTTAGTATAGTTAAAGTTGTGTAATATTATTAGCAAATGTTTAATTCGTATGCATTTTGTTTAATAGTTAATGTTCTTTTAATATTTGGCTTGACTTCTCAGTAGGGCTGTAAGATTTTTTTTTTTTTTTTTTTTCTCTCTCCTACAGGAAACTGTAGAATAGCTCTACAGAACACAAAGGAGTTATTCTTTGGTTTAGTGAATTAAAACTGTTTGCATGTAGTTTTCAGATGTGATGTATTAACTCCTCCTTTTCATTTCCAAAAGATAATTTTATTAATATACGAAGACAAAACCAAAGCATTGTATTTATTTCAAGGAGGTCCCATCAGTAATTATTCTTGTTTAATTAGTTTAATGGATTTTTAGACTTCAGTCAACTCAAGCGGTAGCAATCAAATGAATCTTTGCTGCTGACGTTAATTTACAGGAGTCAACAGGACAAAACTTCACGACATGATAGCTGATCTGGGCGATGATGAGATACCCCACATCCCTTCAGGAATCATTAATCAATCTAGGTCACCCTCTTCTAGAATGACTGATCATGAAGGTGCAAGAGCAGAGGAAGGTACAAAAAATTCAGCTACTTATTATATTTCAGGAGATTTCTTTTAGAAAGCACACGCTGTAATTTACTGTCCCCTCTGTAAAGCTTAATGCAATTGCAGATTGCCACATTATTATTTTATTTGCGATTCTTCCCAAATGGTTTTCTGAGAATATGGCTTGAATTTCTGTGGCTTATCGTAATTCATCATTATTTCATAAGTATTTTTAAACAACTTTATGTACAGCAGTGTGTTCTGAAACTATTCACTATTAAATCCCTGTTTGCAGACCCCCTGCCCTGTTAGCAAAACCTTTTACAGATAGGGTGTTACTGATTGAGGGGAAAAAAGGTGAGTATTAACATTAGATACATAGTCTGCCTTTTAAAGTGAAATTTAAAAGTGGTTATTTAAGTTATGAGACTAATTTGTCTCTTTTCCTCAAGTTTAATGTTCTCTTTTTAAAAATTTTTCTTGGTCTATATACACAAGTGTACAAAGACACTATTTATTTGTTTACAAAGTATTGGTTTCAATTTCAGAATTATCTTAAGCAATGGAAGTTAGTGGCAAACTATTATCTGAATAGTCCAAAATCTTGTATTCAGCTTGTTTCATTTTAAAGGAATTACTTTCCTTGTATTGAGATTAGAATACCATTATGTAAATTCTGTCCTCTACTCAGAACATACTCATTCAAAATACTCAGCTGAATTCAGATTTGGCTCCTTTATGATGATCTTTGACTCATAAGCCCTGGCATGGTATCAGCTATACCAGAAGTGGAAAGAATTTGCAGTATTATTGATCCTGATAATCTGTTGGTTCTCCTATTCTTCTTTCACCCCTGCCACCACAAATGCCTGTCACCAGGCAGCAGATGAATAGAAATTTTGGAGGGGTTTTTTTTGTTGCTCTCCCAAACTATTATTTTACAAAAGTGTTTGTCTTCACACCTTCTCTTTTACTGCCTTCCTTTTTATCTTTGTTTTTATTTACGACTGAAAGATGTATCAAGTATCAAATTTACCTATGGAGTGCAATTGAAAAACCTACTGGTGAAGTTCCACTTGCTAAAACTTGTGCACGTACATTTAAGTTGTATTTAGGTTTAGTATGTATTTACATGCTTTAGGTTGCCTTTTAGCCTTGTTAAGGTATTAAGGGCATGTGACCCTACAGTTACCTCGGTCTGTTTTAGGCTATTTTTCTTAAGGCCATACATGTTGTGCAAAGGAACATAGATGTTTGTTGTTAAGGACAGGCCATATAGTTGTTGTCTCTTTTAGAGACTTTACATCTAAAATAATATTGGACAAAACAATCTTTCTGAAGAACTAGATGCTAAATTTGAATTTGATAGGGACTGACTTGTATTGGCTGGTTCCTGTAGCACAAACACTGTCCACTTCAAATAGAGCTTGTCCACACTATTTTCATGCTATTTAATGTGTTCATATGTTTTCAGCTTATCAGTTTGGGCTTTATTCATTAAAAGTAGTAGTATGAATATCTCTACCATCATACCTGCTAATTGTGGTTTCTGCATAACTTTTAAACTTGAATATTAGAGTGTAAATTTTGCTGTTTGATGAGAAATTCTATCCTCAATGCTACGCGACTTTTTGAGTTTTTGTCTGTACCATATGGTACAAAGCTGCAAGAAAACAAGCTTAGTGTTGTCTCTGAATCCCTTCTAGATATGTCTTTTATTAACAAGACCAAACGCAGGTTTTGCTCAGTTATTTATTCGGCTGTGTTTTAAAAGCTAAGGTTTTGCAGACAACTTTAGGCTTTCTTGCTGGGACATACTAGCCTATGCTGATGAATGTTACCAAGCCATAATGTTCTTGTGACTGTACATAAGGTTTGTGCTACAATCTGAAGTGTTACAGTTCTGAGATAGAGTCTAATAATCTTTTATATAGAGAACGAAGTGTTATTAAGCTCACTTCTTTTTTTTTCTTGAGGGGAGGAAGGCATTCAGGGAGGAAAGTAAACTATGGTTCTAATTGGCTGGGAATGTATCTTTTATACTTCTAAAGGTGTGGGTTTTGGTTTGGGTTTTTTTTCTCATTCTCAAGTGCCTGGTTAAATATGAAGAGAAAATTGTTGTGCTGTAATTACACTTTATAGTTTTGGCCATAAGAAACTGGGGTTTCCATCTCACCATATTGCATGACTTTCAGAAGCAGAATCAAATGCAGCATGATTCTCCATCCAATGTATTGTACAGAGAATTATTATTTTGACAGGTTGTTTTTCTTTTTTAATATCTATAGGTTGTGGGAGTGTCAGTCTACAGATTGACAAAAAAAAGCAGTAACAGCTAATTGCTCGGGCATTAACTGCTGCTTTTGGTGTACCACGTATTAACTTTCTGGAAAACAAGATTAAGATGTCCCTGTTGTATAGTAGACAACAGCAGCATATATGAGAACATACATATCTGAGCAGAGATAAAGCAGTTTCAGTCTGTACAAATACTACTGCTTGATTTTGACTTAATTATGTATGATGTCAAGAACTTGAGGGTAAGAAGTGCTGGTTAGGATTGGCCAAGCAAATATTTAATCATTGCATTTTTTCCACCTAGTTTCATGTACAAAGAAACGTGTACCATCACTTAAATTTTTACTTGATATTTATTGATTGCAAACTCAGTCAAACATATATATTACGCTATGAATATAATATTGTACTGTGTGTGTTAGAAAAATACCTGGATTTTTTTTTAAAGATGAAAAGCATTCTATAAGTAATTTATTTAACTTTATCATTTGCATGTATCTATTGATGCGTTGTTTTTGTTTGGTATGCAGAGTTGTGGGTCTTTATTTTTAGTAGCTGTAACATCATGCATCTTTCATTGTGTTACTTTTCTGCCTTTTCTTTATATAAAAACAGCTTGCAACCATTTTTTAAACTTTGAATATGTCTTATTTTAAAATAGTAAAACCTGCAAATAAACTAACATAGTTATACAACATATACGTACATATTGGCAACTTTAATATTGAGAAATATGCTTCTGAATTTTGGATAGCATTAATTTTGAAGCTTTAAATAAAGGCATATTCACCTCTGATGCAAATAAAGCTTGATAAATTTATAATATAGACTCTTAATGTGGTAATGTTTTTCTGTGGTAGTACTTCATTTTTAGCATAAAGTATATGCAAGTTGATGTGTTAAGGACAGATGACATTAATGTCACAAAGAATTAGTATGACAAGTTTGGGGGCTTATTTAAACCTTGTGGCCTGTGGGCCTGTCCTAAAGATCAAATAGGAGTCACAGCATCACAACAGGGATGGAAGGTGTCCTCGAGTTTAAAATGAGCATATTGCCTCCTTTCCCCAGTGATCAGTAGCTCTGTTCTGTAATGACTTGGGAGCTTGGAGTTGTAAATAGATACTTGTGTTTGGGAGGCTGGGACCTTGTAAAGACAGTAGAGGCAAGCCAGGTTTGGAAATTCCAGATAAAAGTATTGGAGTCTTTGGAGAAAAGAGGACAAAAAAAAACCCCCAAAACAAAAAACCTAAACACAAAATCAACCAAACAACGATAACAACACCCCCCCCCCCTCAGTTTCTTTTGTAGCCTATATCATTTTTTTTGTTCTGACACTCTCTTTCTGTCAGAAAAGAACCAGGAAAAACTTGGTCTCTGAAGTAATTGAGGGGCTAATTGTTATTCATTTGAGGATTTCACAATTTAGGTTTGGCCAGAGAGTGTTTGTGGTGTTACTTTATTTCTTGGTTCATATAAAGTATTGTTTGTTTCTGCTTTTATACTGAGCTCGGACACTTTCACTAAGAAATCAATCCTTAGAAATTCTGGTCTCATCTAATAAGCATGGATGACTGGATGCTCTCCACCCCCCCCTCCCCAAAGCCCAAAAACTAATAATAAGGGAAATAGCTGGGAACATGGAAAATAATTAGGTGTTTTCCAGGATTATGGCTTTTTCTGAAATATGACTGGTTTAGAATAGACTGTCAAATTGAAAGTTTTAGTAAAATATTAACAGAAATAAAAAGCTTGTCCATATAAGGGCATGGTAAGCTATTTTTGGCTGTTAATATAATGTAGCATTCTGATGAGTCAAGACCTTTGTATGGATTGTGAATGTTTTAAAAAGAGGTGATTGTGCATAGTTAGAATACAATTTGCTCTTTTTATGCGATTGTAGGAACAGTAGTCTTTATTCTTACATAGATCATATTCTTAGATTGTCTCATGCATTTGTGTTGCCTGTGCCAATAAGGTAACATTTTTTAACAGTGCAGTAGTTCTCAAGCATTAGAACTTGTTTTATTCCCGAGAAGTGATTTTTTTTTTTTTTTTTATCTAGCTGGAGTGGCTCCTCTTTGCGTAGCTGTAGCAGTGATGCCAGACATCTATAACTTTACAGCTGGTCTTAGTTACTTTTCTTCAGCTGGAATGGAATGTAACTAGGTCACCAGTCAGATAGTGACGATACAGAATAATAAAAGATGCATGTTCAAAACAGGAATGTGTTGATTATTAGTCCTCTTGTTTGGAACTCTTTTTGTGAGACAAACAACAGGATATGGATGTTTTTCAGATCTGGAAACGTTACTTTCTCTGAATTTCAAGGGTTTTCTGAGAGGATTAAAAAGAAGGGGTGGCATTAAAGTGAGACCATAACTCTCTGCCAAATCAGTGAAATGCAAAAGTCAAGCAAGTTTATTTTTTAAAGATGTCAAATACTATTTAACATATTTTGCAGATGTTTGCACTTAGCTAAAGTTTACACATAGCTAACTTTTAAGTACTCTACCTAACAAGCGTCCCAATTTTTGCATGGAAAGGAATACTGATAAGTAAAAGCAGCTTCTAAAATATGCTCAAGTATTACAATGTTTAAGCCTTTATTCCTATTTGTTACTGCTAAATTGATATTTGTGGGTAGAAGGAGATACAAAAAATTGTTGAAGAGTGTAAAAAAAAAAAAGGGTAAATATTTGAAACTGTATTATTCAGAATGAATGGTTATATATAATTTGTATTCATTCTAAATCTTAATTAACAGAAATGTTAAATTTTAGTTTGGGGAAGGCACAGCTAGCTATGTTAAATATCATTTGAGTGTATTTTAAATTAGAATCCAAAATCATGCTGAGAAAATAAGAGAGGGAATTCACGATGTTTTTCATCTTTTTAATCATCTGAAAAAAAAAAATCAAAGTAAGAGAGATGTTTTGCAGGAGGCCTTTAGCCTGAGAGGTAAAAAAAAATACATGCAAGTAGAGATATTTGACTACTGTAAAGCTCAGACTTATTTGCAAATGGATAGAAGGCAGGTAGCATGGTTTAGTGAATGAAATATTTAGCTGAGAATTTGGAGACTGGGGACGTACATTCGATTTTGCAATGTGAAGTAATGTCAGTCAAGTCACTTGTCAGTAGTATTGAACACCTCTAAAGTAAGTTGAAAGCAAATGACAAAGCATGATGTACAAATTGTGTATTTAGTATATGTGTGTGTGTTTGCACATGTGTGCGTGTCTTCATGCTCTTTTTTTTTTTTTTAGTTGGGGCAGTACGTAGTGCATAAAAGTTCAGTTTTAAACACCGCTTTGCTTTTAAGTGATGAATAATGCAGTTTTTCATCAGTTTGAATTATTATATTGAGACTTAAAGAAACTGTTTTGTTCTTTGTAGCTGAGCCAATAACATTTCCACCTGGAGGAGGCAAGTCATTTATTATGGGTTCTGATGATGTGTTGTTAAGTGTACTGGGCCTTGGAGACCTTGCAGACTTGACAGTAACAAATGATGCAGACTATAGTTATGATGTAAGTGCAATTTTATTTTAAAATTCTTTATACAGTTTAATCAGTAATAGTTGGGTCCCTTCTCCCCCACCCTGAACATAACAGATGCAAGAACAGAGGTTTCATTAGCAAAACCTATATACTTGGGAGGAGGAGGGAGCACCTTGTGAATGGGCTAAGTAATGTGGGTAATCAAAATTAAGTGAGATGACTTGTTTGTTTTCTACTTAAATAATTCAGATTTTGTCACTGGGGGAATGTGTTATGACATAAAATACAGATTGACATCTTAACATGAATTTGAACAAAAATGAAAATTATACACTGATACAGAGTATTGAGAAGGCATGACATAAAACACAAATATCGATATTAACTTATTTCTTTGCTCTCCCCTTTATGTTTATGTAGTGTTAACAGCATAGCCTATATATAGTAGTATATTTCAGAGGTAAGCTTTTAGGGTATATTTTTTGTATAATCCAGAATGTTCTGACATTCCTTTGACTATATTCATTAACCTACTACCAATAGTGTTATATGAATTTTTCGTTAGCTAGTAACATTTGATGTCTGGTTAGGGAAGTGTTCAGGTAAGTCTTATGTATTACATTGTATTTAAAGTGTCTTGTGGTTTTGGATTGTGATTGGTTTGGGGTTTTTTTTATTATTGTTTTGTTGGTAAGGTAGCTCTCTGTTTCTATAACTTTTCAAGTTAGATACATGGTATTTGTACTGGAAACCATTAATAGGGATTTTATTAAAATCTTAGAATCTGCAAAGTGAAGAAATAAATTGTTTGTAGTTTTTACAGGTTTTGAAAGTACTTGTGTGTGACTACACACCTTTTTTTAATCATAGATCTCCTTCAGTATTTATAACTGGTAGGATTATTAATTGCTGTAATGAAGTAAGAGCTAATACGTAGATTTCTCAGTTATTGCAGGGTATTATGTTACATAGATCTATTTCCTGAATAACAGATGAAAATGTTAATTATCCATCCTTCTATTACTGGACTGTATAAAAATAAATGAAAGAGCTTTTTTAAATATTTGGAGTACGTTCTAAATTTGTATAATATATCATCCTGTACACAGTAAAGATTAATTCTCAGGTTGTCTGTTTCATTTCAAATGACATAACACTTCTGGGAAATCAGATAACTTAATATCAGAGTTCAATTTCAGCTCTTTGCATCCTGATTTTCTCAGGATTTTGCCTTCTGTCTAGCTAAATCTCTTGTGTAATCACATGTAAAATGTGTCTGACTTGAGGGTCATGTACAATTGTTTAGAAAATTATCACTTTTTTTTTTTTTTGAAGTTCCAGTGAAATCGATGAACAAATGGACTTCAAAGAAAAGTTTTTCAAAAGCTTCAATTATGAATGCTTTAAGGCAGCTTAAATTTGAAACATCCAGAACTGGATGTTCTTAACTACTACTCCTAACTAGTAGTAAATTCCCCTGGGAATTATGAAGTTGAATAGTGTGGGGGTTTGTTTTACATAGTGCTGTATTTACCTGGTTGAATAACTTCTAAATGCTCCTGCCTGTATCTTCCTTGAAGAATTAAGAAAAGTTTAGTTTAATGCTAACTTACATGAGGAAAAAATACTTATTTTAAAGCAGTTTAGAATCTCAAATCAAGCTTCTGAACTTGTCAATTGATTATTTTATTTTATTTAAGTATTATTCCCATTTATACTGACAGTAACTATGAGGCATCAAAAAACTAAATGGTATACTTTCAGTAGTGAGGCAACCACAGTTGTGAGATTAGATCACAAATTGTTTTTGCAGTTGCATTACATTCTATGTCTGTCCTATTCCTGAGTTCAGAACTTTGGAGTACCAAGGTCTGGTGGTTCACGCTTGCCCTTCATTAAATTTATAAAGGTAACGTGACATTTGGTTCTTAAGGCACATGTTCATAACCACAGAATTTTCTGATTCTTTTTGCTTTTAAAAATCTAAAATATTTGTTAAGCACTCTTCTTTCCTCTTCTGCCCACCAAAATCCCAAGTCAACCTGTATGCTGGACAGTTAAGGCATGGACTAGTTAGTATGGTGACCCCTAGGGTTGGTCTGTAATACTGTATTTTGCATGGCTCCATTCTTGGTTGGCTGTTTTTAATGTCATGAGAATGATTATCAATCACAATATAATAGCATAAATTCCAGTATCTGTACAACTCCAGTATTAGCAGAATACTTTATATCTCTGTTATAGGTCATTATTATCTGTTGTTCTCCAATTAGCTCTCCACTGAGAATTACTATATACATAGAAGAAACAGGAAGTTCCTGGGCTGAAATGGTAGCAGTCTAGAAGAACAGAGAGAATCAGCATCACTATTCTTGTACTTTTTCTTAGGCATTTTTGGTTGGTTTTAGCTACTATCAGAGGCCGATGCTGAGCTAGAAGTATCTTAGATCAAAATAATGCAATCATTAATATGTTCTGATGCCCTAGTGGCAAATATATGCCATACTACTTTCTATGCTAAAGGGATTGCAAGAATGTCTTTGATGTAAAGGAAGGAATTTGTGATGTCTCGTTCAAGAACTGTAGTAGTATAGGGAAAGTTGGTTGTCTAAAGGGTGGCCTGTGAGAGACTTTCAGAAGCAAGATTGGTTTTGATTGTCATGCTTGACTGCAACACTGCAACTTTGCAATGTATTATTCTCTTTTGTGAAGTACAGCTGCTTCATAAAACTGTGTAGCCATTTTGCTTATTCCAAGAAGGAGGAATATTTACAGGTGAGCCAAGACAAACTCAGGAAGCATTACAGTGAATAATATAATTGACACCAACTGATCAAACTGTTTCAGGAGAATGTGTGGTACTTCTGACAAACCTGACAATACAGTTTTTGTTGTGCAAAGAGCGATGCAGAATATAACTTGGAGTTGCCTTTACTCTTGGGAAACCTAAAGCAGAGAATAGAGGTGATAAATACACAAGTATGAAATACTGCCTGAGCTAATAAGGAATTTGCAGCAGAAGGCAGTACCTCACAAATTCGTTGAAGGTGTCAGTGATCCTGTAGATGAAGATGATCTTATTGCTTCAGTGTAGTTGAATTTTCAAAATTTTCTCATTGAGACCCTTCATTAGAGGCTCTTTAATTGCAGCTTGGTTTGGGAGGTGTGTGGGGAGAGGTTATCTCATGCTTTAATATCTGCCTGATACAGGAGACAAAAGACAGAAGTAAGTTTTTGCTTTCTTACTGGATCATTCACCAAATAGGAATGAGAAGTGATTGACCATAATTGTCACTTGGTTTCCTGGCTTCTTATTCAGTTCTCCTTTCCCAGTGCCCTTAGCATATCTGCTATCTTTTAAAGCACATCTGAAAAATGCGTGGTAGCTTCTGACTTTTTCATGTGTCAGAAAAGATAAACTTGAAGTATCAAATAACACAGATGAAAAGAATTTTTTTGATATTTTTATTTAAGAAGGAAATGTCTGTCCTGTCGTGGATCTGAAGAGACTGAAATTCAGATGCTCTTACTTCTCCATCGCAGTGTTCCTTCAGGTTAAAAATTCAATGATAGTTCTTAATTTCTGAAGTTGTTTCCACATAACTGTGGATCTGCAGTGCAATAAGACCGTGTCTTACTTTGTACCTGTAATACAGTACTTGTAGGACATCTTAATCTCATCCCCCAATGAGCTTAGCTGAAGCTACCTCCTTTTCCAGTGCATCTCCAGATAAGCAGATAATGTTAAGCTAAGTTAATGTTTAAGTAAAATAACAAAAAAGCCCCAAAACACTTAATATTGCCACTTCTGGCATTTTGCTCCCAATAGGTCTATGCTCTTCAAATAGCTTGTGTGAGCCGTTATAGTGCATGAATAAATAAAGCCACAACAGGGTTCCACTAGCTTTCAGGTATTGCTCCTTGATGAGTGTTGTATTTTGAAAAGGAGAAGATATGTGGACAGGATGGGAATTAAGTTTTAAATCTTAAGAACTTCAACTATAGCTGAAAATTTTTCTTACGCGAATGATTTAGCGCACAACTTGTCCACAAGAGTAGTCATCTGTAATACAGTACAGTCATCTCAAGTCCTGTCTTTTTTGATATCTAGTTCTTTATATTTGCCTCAGTGTGTGTAGTTGTTTGTATGCTGAGGGAGTAATATTGTTACCAAATCAAATGCTCCCATTTGTATATTCTTGGATTGCATAGCTGCACAGGGTGGTGGTGTTTTTCTGCTGTAGGACTGGCTGCAAAATGGAAAGTCCTCATTTATCAGAGCATCTAAACTTGGAAATATCCAATCAGTCACATTATCAAGAAAAAAAATAACATTAAACATTAAAAGACTCTGACTACAGTTACTAATTATTGCTTTCTAATTCCTCTGTTTGCTGTAGGTGAGTAGTTGATTGAGATAGGGAAATACATGTCTCCTTGCTATGCCATTAAGGATTCTGTTGACTGCAGGGGCAAGGAAGAGCTTCCTTCCCTGGTGTCTTTTTTTCTTCTTCTTTTTTTTTTTTTTTTCTTTTTTTTTGTGTTTTTTTTTTTCATGTGTGTGTGGGTCAGGGTTTTTTTGTTTGGTTGGGGTTTGGGGGGGTTTTTTTGTTGCTTAGCTCAGGTGTAGTTCCTTTAAGTCTGGTTTGCTCGTGGTTTACAAGGCAGAATGAATAGGTTGCTTGCCTGTGTTTCTATACAGACAAACAAAATGAAGACAAAAGCTATTTTTATTAGGTTAGCTTGAGGAAGTGTTATAAAGCAGGCATTTCCAATTCTGATTGCTCCTCTAATCTGTTTAGCAATTCCTTGTGGTGTATGGTTTGTATGTTTTTTGTTTTGCTCTAATTTTAAGGAAATTTTGTGGTAAAGGTTTTTTAGGATGCGTAAAGTGTTTTGTGTCTCCTGACCTAGATGGAGTTTTTGTTTGGTGGTTTTGGGTGAGGGAACAACAGCTCTTGGGTTTGGTAGACTTCATTATTCTAAGCATCTACTCTGTGGCTGTTTGCTGAGAGGGGACTAGGATCAAAGTTTCAGCTGATCCCTCTTGGTCCTGTTTAGTAAAGTCCACCAAAGTTCAGGGAAAAAGGGAGAAGGAGCTAGTGAAGCTGTATGGTTCCATAGTCTGTCTTCTCACAACTTTATCATTTTGGCATTTACAGTAGAACATTAAGACTCGATGGGGGCAGTGTGTCCATGCTTTCTGTTTTGAGAGGCTTTTGAGATGTCAGACTTTAGAATATTGATATACAGTGTCACATTTTACTACTTTTCCATTATACCTCTGGTCCATTTTGTATCTCATATTTATCCTTTGTAATCAGAAAATCCCTTTTCCAAGTCCTTGACTATGTTTTTCTGAGGTGTATTTTTCTTGGAAATATACTACTGGATAGCTTTTTTTCTTAGAGGTTGCAAGGATCTCTTTTTAAGATGTGTCAGTTGTTCTTCTACTCTTGCAGTATGGATGTCAAGATTCATTGGAAACATGGATGGGGGAAAAGAATTAAACAAGAAAAAATTGGCTTATATATAACTAGATTTCTAGGGAGGTGCATGTGGTGTCTTCTAAAAGAACCAAGATGTTCAAGTCTGTTAAAAAATATCAAGGCTTTAAAGCTATACTTAAGATAGGAAACGTACCTTGTTTTTCATAACTTCTGTAAATTCTGTACCTTGCAATTTAGCAGATTCCTCTTTTTCCTTTTTTTTGAAAAATAAGGACCACTATATTCAGTCCTGGTTTTCTTGAATGACTCTTCATCACAACTGTAATAGAAGTCAGTGTGGTGTGGATGCATGTCACGCCCAAAGAATCAAGGTCTGCTGTCTGATCTGGGACATAACAACATGTGCTAAAATTAGCCGTTGCTGTTTTAAATGTTTGGCTTTAAGTTCTCTAAGCCCCAGATTGCCAAAGGTGCATGAGGCAACATGAGCTAGCCAGGTGGATGAATACATTACATAATGAGGATTAAAAATATTGAGGGACTCTGTTTGCTAGAAAAATACCTTTTTTTTTTTTTTTTTTTTTTTTTTTTTCCCCTTTCCCTTCTGTTACCCACTTTAGATTCAGGGAGGTAAATAAATATGCAGTTTGGTCTGATGTCTATCAAGTTTAAAATCTATCAAGTTTGTATCCAGAATTCCACTCTGTTCCATGAAACAAAAGATTATGCTTTTTATGGAGCTCATATATATTATACACTGTAGTGATAAATAACTTAAATCTCAGTAAAAATATTGTGGTATTCAGTATACTCTGAAGTAGGAAGATTGGAAACAAAATGCTTTGTTATGAAATGTATTTGTTGGATGGTAGTAAAAAAAAAAATCCAGGTTACATGTCTGGTATAACAAGCTTCTGTTGCTTGATCTGAATTTGGCATAGTTTGCACTTAGGACAGAAATTTACATTAGTATAAGGGAACAGCAAATGTCTGCACATCTGAAACTCAGAACAGTAAATTTTATTGTCTGAACCTCTCTATTTTGATTGGATAGAATCAAATTTAGTTTGAGTGAGTAGTGGTAATTCAATCCAGGATATAGATTTGGTCCAAGAATACTTATTACAGTATATGTTACCTTATGATCTGATTTTTATTTTCAGTCCTGACAGATATAAGGTACTAAGATTTTATTAGCTATGGGAGATTTTAATCTCTTAATAGTGTTGCTGAAAGTATCTTGGGATACTGAGAGATTCTGGCCTACAGTTGAGAAACATGCTTTAACCATTGCATGGTGAGTAGATAGTATGTAAGGCAGAGGATAGGATTAGTTTCCATTCATTCTTAGTTTGCTAATTTTGGTCATCTAATTAAAGTCAGTTTTCTAAACTCCCTTTATAATTACTTGAGGGGAATAGAGAAGTACCTGCACATGTATTTCTCCTTATGATGGAGACTTAGTACAAATGGGATGTAGTCTTTTAAGGGTCTGTTCTCTGCATAATATAGATGGTATTCAAAGCTCTAAATTAGTCTCTTGCAGTCACTAGAAGAGTTTGAAGTTTTCTGGTAATTCATCTGAGTTACCTATAATTAATATTAAGCAGCTGTAACTTTTGTATTTTAGCCTAGCAGTCTATAGGTTACAAGTATGAATTGGATGTTCACAATATATAAATGTAAAGTTTGTATATATTGCTTCATATAGCAACTAAGTTACTGTCTCATAAATATGTTTTAAAGTCTTTAATGAGTTTTAAATATATTCATATGTAATGGTATGTTTAAAATCATGACAAATGTGTATTGAAATTTGGTTTACCTATTTCTGCGTACATACCTTCGCATGTAGAAGTATTCAGGATTTACATATGTTTCCTGTCATTTTCAGTCAAGTTACTTATCTGAGGAAGATCACTCACTAGGCACCTGAAGCTCATTTTTATTGTGTTTAAGTGATAAATGAGCTTTTGACAGTTGTAATCTCTTCCTTGGGTGTAGACAACATGATGAGCAAGGAAACAAACCTTTATCTTTCTTCGGGGAAGAAGAATTAAAGTATCATTGCACAAAAGGATTAAAACCAATTTTTGAAAATCAAGGCTTCTTGTCTGTGTATTCAGCATTGTACTCTATTCCACTCTGGGATGAAAGAAACTATTACAATAGAAAAATTTGCAGACTACCTTGCATGCCAGAGAGGGAGTTATAGATGCATATAGACAGATCAATAGACAAATGCAAACTTAAGATTGAACGTATACTAGCTGAATCAAAAATAGCGTCTTTTCCTAAAATACGGGGAGAGATATATTATACATATTTTTAAACCCAAGATAAAATTACTCCTTTCCTTTTCTTTTTTTGAAGCTGCCAGCTAATAAAGATGCCTTCCGAAAGACATGGAACCCTAAGTATACGCTACGCAGTCATTTTGATGGAGTGCGGGCATTAGCTTTTCATCCTGTAGAGCCTGTGCTGGTTACAGCCTCTGAGGACCATACTCTAAAACTTTGGAATCTGCAGAAAACGGTTCCTGCCAAAAAGCAAGTATATGGGTTTTTATAAAACATCAGTTCTGTTTTAAATGCCTTTGAAATTGATTAAACTCTTAAATGTTTTCAGAGTTTTTCAGCAGAGATTTCATGTAATGTAATAACTCTTCCTTTCTCTTTCAGGAGTGCCTCTTTAGATGTAGAACCCATCTACACATTTAGGGCCCACATGTAAGTGTTTGACATAATTAACGCTTGATAAATGTATTGTTGTTATGTCATGGTTTCATAAGACACTTCAGTGTAAAAGCCACAAATGTATTCTATTTTTACATTGTATAGACAACGTCCCTTAAACTTTGTAAAAACAGGTCAATAAAAACAGGTCAATACTGAGTCCCTGTCATGAACTGCACAGTCCATGACAACTGTCGTGGTTTAAACCCAGCCAGCAACTAAGCACCACACAGCCGCTAACTCACTCCCCGCCCCGCAGTGGGATGGGGGAGAAAATTGGGAAAAGAAGTAAAACTTGTGGGTTGAGATAAGAACGGTTTAATAAAACAGGAAAGAAGAAATTAATAATGATAACACTAGTAAAATGATAACAGTAATAACAAAAGGATTGGAATGTACAAATGATGAACAGTGCAATTGCTGACCACCTGCCGATCCACACCAAGTTAGTCCCTGAGTGGCGATTCCCCAGCCCCCACTACCCCCAGTTCCTATACTAGATGGGACGTCCCATGGTATGGAATACCCCGTTGGCCAGTTTGGGTCAGCTGCCCTGGC